>JAVFHW010073741.1:27836-70559 GCA_032159205.1 Eurystomus glaucurus suahelicus | reverse complement strand
AGGTGTCAGGCCCAAAGTATCCTAAATTTTATTTTAGTTATTTATTTAACTAACTGCTTTCAATTGTGAAAGAGTCAATCTCTCACTCTTGCATATATCATCAGCTATTATAAATATGGTGGTTTTGAATGGGAAGCCCAAACGCTGTATTTAGGAGGTAAGAGAATAATTGAAGAGTGAAAAAATAAAATCTGTTTTTCTTTTGTTCACTCATATCCATAACCTGGAGCCAAATAACATTGTAAAAAATCTGCCATTTTACTGAATATCTCTTTGTAGCTTGTTCTTCATGTCACACTGAACACAAATAAAAAGCAAACCTGTTTAAACTGTCTGGATTTGCAAATGTACCATTACTACATATTTGTACTGAAATTGTATACAGTTGTTTCAGGAATAACCTATAGTTCTAGATATATCATGAACACTCAGTAAGAAGAGTTCTTCTTGCACCAAAGATTTCAGAACTTGTGTGTTCTTTAGATTTTAATACATCAGAACTGGTGTAAAAGAAAGATATAAGGGTTTCACGATTTAAACCAGCGGCCATTCCCTGGGTTTTCTCCCTCAGAGTGTCTAGATAAATATGGTTATATTCCCTACAGAACCTCTTTATTTCTTGTTCCATCATAAAACATATATGGCAAAAAATCTCAGGGTTGGGTGTTTTGTTCTGTTTTCTGTGAAATGATCTATGAACTGTGTATTTTCTGAGTGTATTCATTATTTCACTATAAATACTTTATATGAATGTAACTGTCCAAGGACCTACTGCAAACAATCCACTTTGGTTACCGTATTTCTATGACTATTTTTTGTTCATTATTTGTGCTGTGTGACTAAATCACATAAGTTACATGGCATTGTTTCTGCTTGCCAATTATCTGACTGAAGAAAACCTTTGTAAAACAGGAGGAAGATTATTTCAGCATGAATAGCATATTCCCAAACAAATGTCATTGGGCTTATATATGTATGAATATTCTTCTGAAGAATAGTAATTACTCAATATTAATATAAACAAATGTGTCTTCAAAGTGTTTATACCAAAACCCAAGAGGTTTGGCCAGGCCAAAACCAATCATGATTTTAGGCCATGAATATACTTTTTTCCCCATTACTTACGCAATTTTGGTCTTTTTGCTTAAAAAATGCTAAGAAACTAATAAGCACTACAATTTCTGAGTCAGAAAATAGACAAATACAACACAAGAAATATACTCACAGTGATGTTGCAAGCAGCATGAATAAGGTTATCAACTTTATACACAAGTTTTAGATTGATCATTTAAGTTCTCATTCGTAATGAGGAGAGAGGAAAATTGATGTCCTTTTTTCCCATGGGCTGCATGTTTTCCCATTTGAAGAGCCACTAGAGATAGTATTGACAGCAGCTGATCCATCAACAGGCTGCCTTAGCCTGGGGCAGACTGTTACCTGTAGGAATAGAAAGCAATAGAGTTTACATAGTTTAAATTTTTACAATATTTCCCACTTGTTCTGATATTTAAGTGCCATTTATCTAATACCATTGGAAGATGTATCTCTTCAAAGGATTATGGTAGACCTACCTCCCAGTGCATCTCAAGAAACAGATACAAAGAAATTGAATTCTGCTCCAATAACCAGAAGACCCAGATGCGGCCTGAAAGGCAGCCTTCAAAATATCACTACACTTGTCTCCACATTTACAGAAGCTTGTATGTAAGTATTGCATGGTCAGGGCTTTCTCCTGCATCATGGGGAGGTCCTCACCAGCTTAGGACAGATCCTAAAGTCAAAACAGACCTGATCCATAACATTTGCACATTACTTTCTGTTAAACTGGAAACTACAGCTGCTTGCTTACAAGCAGCCTTGTAAGTGTTAAGCTGCCCATTTGTTAAAAGTAGTGCTTTCCTTAATGACCAATATAATTTTATTATATCCCTGGATCTAACACCTTTTATATTTGCACTTCTGCACTTTGTTGCAAGACCTATCTTTTTTGTTCTATCTTTGCATAGTGCAAATGACTTAGTGGAATTTTGGACTTTGAATTTTGAGTGGTCCCAGTAAGCTCCACTTAGACTTCAGAAGTGAAAGCAAAAATTCACACATTCTTTCACATAAATTACACAATAAAAGGAGAAACTAGGCCAGGGAGGAAGTTATACTCACCAAGAGCACTAAATAACTATAATAAATTAGATTCAAGTAAGAGGAAATTACAGGTTTTCAGATATCTGTGAAATCAACCAGTATATTTTGATATCTTGGGTTACCTACTTAATATTTTGTATGGAGATCCATCCCATGCTCATAGAGACACAGCATTATAAGCTAGATAAATGTCAAAATGATCACGACACATAGCTATGAGAAAGGTGAATTAAATAATAAATGCAAGATAATCAGCATATTTAGCAGAAGGACTTAGGTTAGGGTAGCTAAGAAACTCAGGTGTGGTAGTAGGAGCAGGGTTTTGTCATGAGAATGAGATGTCCAGCTCTGAACACACTTCAACGTTTTCACTACTAAATGAGCAGATTGTATGAATAATGCTAATTGTGTTCCTGAGAAACAAGATCTGAAGCTGGGAAAGACAGCAAATACTGTAAAAGTCAGTACTGGATGATACTAAAATGTAGAACTTCAGTAAAAGCAATATACCATAATATCACATAATATCACATAATATCACATAATATACCATAATATCACATAATATAATAATTAATATAATATCAATATAACATAAAATTTGATTAAGATAAAAAGTAAAGCAATTCATCTAGGAAAAGAGAAGCAAAAGCAGATAAATTGGGGTACACAAGTTGTTAGCATTAGAGTATGGAGCAATAAAACAGATTAAAAATAAATTATTATGAATATACTGTTGAAAAAATGTCAAATCCAACCATGCTTTATAGTTCTAAGAATTGTGTAATAAAAAATAAGCTAAATGTTGCTTTCTGAACTGGTTAAACCTCAGCTAGATCATTGGATTCAACTGCAGGCAGTTCATTGTTTATTGCCAAATGCTCAGGCAAAAATAAGAAAGATATGGAAGATATGATACAACAATTAGAATCTTAAGTCCACAGAAGGTGACAGTGGAAGATGCGCTAGCAACCAGTGCATAAAGGAATATTCTAATATGAAGGGCAATAAATTATTCTCATCAGCCCGTGATGATGGAAGAAATATTATCCTAATTGCTCCATAAATAACAAACTTATAACTGGCAGTGCTAGAAACTTCCAGGGCAGTTTAGTGTGAAGTTGCCATCTGTAGAAATAAGACTGTACAAGAATTAGTGTATAAATCACTAAACTATCCTGATCAAATGCAAACCCATTAGACTAGGCTCATCACTGGTGTTCTGGTTTTTTAATGGCAGTGAGCAACAAGACATTTACTCACAATCCACAAATGTGTTGTTACAGTTGTGAGCATGCTAGTGTTTGCACAGTCTGTGCAAAAACTATTAGAGCAGATAGTTTGCAATGACGTGCCAGTTCTTTAATATATTCTCCCTTTTTTTGTAAAATAGAGCTAACGTATTTTAAGTTACATAGTGACAAACAATTTTTCTGCAAATTACCTCCAAAGCATCATACTAACAAGCAGTGATGACTTTGGTTTCCAAAAGATGTATATGAAGAAATTAATTCAGTATAGTGCATTATGAATTAGCACATTGGCTTTTATTATTAATGAGAACCAGTATCTACTTTCCTAACTCCATGTGCGCTGTGCTGAAAAGTATTTCACAGCTCATAAACAGCTCAACTTTTAACAGAACAGTTGAAATATGAATCAGTTTTGGTTCAGACTTCACTGGAGCTGCTGTCCAATGAGTCTGCTTTGAAGTATCAGCCTTTAGATAGAACAGGTTAATGCCTTTCAAAAACAAACAGAAGCTTCCTGAGCTCTCTAAGTTCTAAATGTCTGCATCTACCAGGAGCTGTGGATCACAAGTCACTTAGAAAAGGGAAGGAAAAACAAATATAACCTGTGTTTCTTAAGTCAAATATCTCCTGCTTCTTCACATGCCCCCTTAAGTGTTTCACTGAGGAGTCTTATTACACTTCCTCAGAAGCTCATTTAAAATCACCACCAAACAAAACCAGAAACAAAACAAGTAAAAAGCCCAGCTCTCCAAAATAATAAAAAGATATCCTCTAAGAGCCAAATCTCTATTGTTTTCCTTTAATGGTCTCATAGCTTTGGAGAAGGGCCTTAACATTGCCTAAAAGTTGCTTGTCATGAACTCCCCTTCTGCTGTTACTCAAAATCTCCCTGAATTTGGAACTGTCTTGGTCTGAGCTAGAGCAGCACCACTTCTCCATTTGGTGATTTTACTTTTCAGCTAAATCTCTTCTAAGTAACTCCATTTTCTGATGTTAATGGTCTATTTTTGCAGACAGTGTCTGCTTCTAGAAGTGTTAACGCTTGATATTTACATTTACTGTCAAGGACTGGTGTGCGGAAAGGCTCTTGCTTATACTTGCCCCTATAGATAGTGACCAAGGTCACTGCTAAATCTTATATGCCACATTGGAGAGCTGTAAGTAAAAACATCATAAGTAAGCTGAAAGGCCGCATTTGTGGAGAGGAGCAAACAGGACAGGTAACCCAAACCTGACTAGCAGGGTATTCCATTCCATGTACATAATACTCAATATAAAGCTGAAGTATCACAAGGAATAAGCTCCTTTCTTCAATGGCAGGTGTCCAACGAGGACTCTGCCTATTCTGTTCTTCTTTCTTCTGCCTTCAGTGCCAGTTTGTGAGGGCCTGAATCCAATTCCTGAACCCAGTTCCTATCCGCTGCTGAGTCCAATCTGGACTCTGGGGTAGTTCAAGATTTTATTATTTTCTCATTAATTATCTTAATAACACCATCTCTTTTTTAAATTATTGTTATTATTTCATTAAAGTTGGTCCAGTTTTGTCATTCTCTTTAGTGGCCAGCCCAGACTTAACCCTCAACAGGCAGAATTGGGGAAAAAATCTCATGTTCATTACAGAAGGTAGAATTTAGCTCAGATTTAGTTAAAATGGAAGTTTAGTATGACTGAACATATTCTACTCCTTTTCAGATTCTAATACAAACTACAGATAATATGTCCAAGTGGCATTTAATGTATTCCAGGACAGAAAGAAAGCAGGCTTTTTCCTGCTACTCCAAGCCAAGTCTGAGATGAGGACTGGAACTAAGACCACGGAACCGCTTCTCAACTCAATGCCTTCCAAACATGCCTTCTTCTGGCACCTCATCACCCCTGAAATGGAAATTGCCTGATTTGAACACACAGGAGACTAAAAATGGTTGTTTGGCAGTGGAAATTAATGGAGTAGACAGGAATTAACAGTATGTTAAAAATTAGAATGAAGGAGGTGAGAAAAGTTAAGGTTGTCTGTGGGCGGAACAGGGAAGTCTCAAAATGGTGAGGACAGACTGAGCAAAAACAGACTGAAGCCAGAATTGCGAAAGAAACAGTTTTGGGAAAAGCTGTTAGGAGCTGAGAGGCAAGGATAAGTGCGGATGGGCTTTTCAGAAACACAGACTATAAAATCAGTAACAGGCAGATCGGGGGGGCAGGGGGGGAGAAAAAAAAACAAAAAAAAAACCACACAACAAATTAATTCTTTCCTGTAGTGTAGCATCTACAGCTACACATAGAATCCCAAGTCAGCAACGCTTACAAGCACTAGCAGTTTTGGAGTAATTCCCTTAAAAGCATTCAGCTGGACACCAAACAGCTGGCTACCAAGCAACCACTAAATCTAAGCTGCTTGTTTGGAAGATTATTCTACATCAGCAAAAGTGCTGAAGTTCATATAATTAAAGCTAGATTTAATTTTAATCAATGAACTTGTATTTCCAAGTTCAAAGCCAAATCTGCCTAAAGCTTGAAACAAGGAAACAAAATCCTTTGGTAAAAACTTATGAATTAAATGCTGTGAAAAAAAATGTAGACTTAGTATTTTATTTAAAATTAGCTGCTAAAAATGGGAAGAATGCCTATTAATAGTGTATTAATTTTTATGCTGTGTACAAGTGACTTGTGCTAGATAGCCTCATTTAAAGTGAGGATTAGACACTTGATCTGCCCAGCAGCTTCCCCTTGATCCCGTTCTCCCTAGTTGTCAACACATGGACATAAGCACAGACAGACACACAGAGATTTCACCAGATCTCTCCCAGTCCTAGCAGACCGCCATATACTCTCACCCTTAGAGACTCAAGAGCCACTCCTCCCTTGCTCCCAGGTCCCTTCACCTACTCATCAGCTGGTCCACCTTCATCTCTGTTGGCCATCACACACTTACACACCCACACTCACTCCAGTCACTGGTACCATGGACACACAACCCTCCCACTCTGACTCCAGTTGCTGGTGTTACACACACTGAATTAAGTCCCTCACCTAGGAAAGAGTTTAAAAGGAATTTAATAAGAAGATAGGACAGACTGATGAGCAGGCACAAGGGAGGGCCAGACAAGTGTATCAAACACACATGACCAGCCCTTTTTAACCCCTGACCCCTCTATTTCCCCAGACTACTTCCTCCTCAGATCATCCACATCCCCCTCTTTGTCCACCTCCAGTTCCTCCTCTAAACGCATCACAGTAAGTTTGGTGCAATCCTGAAATGCTCTTCCCCTTCATAATGTGTCTCACATCCCTGGGCATCATCCACCCTTACTCCAAAAGGTGATCAAGAGGGTTTCTCTTGATAACTCAGCTTGGCAGGTTTCACTCTGGAATGCAGGGGCTGAAGGTGTCCTGGGTCACCTCTGGAAGGACCAGGCAAGGTGTTCATTCCTCAGAAGTCTGTAGTTTTCAATTCCCATCTGCAATTGCATACCACTGTTCTTCTCTGGGGCTGTGGAAATGGGCCCCTGATAGGCTGATGGTTCCTGGGATGGGCCTGGGTATAGATGGGACAGGTTATTATTTGGTTTCTCAGAGAAAATTAGCATTATCTCTCCGTGTTCCTTCGTGGCATGCAAAGGAACTTTCATCACATAAGTTAACAAAAGTTTATTTCAATTATGAACTATAGTTCAATACTTTGTATTAGGGCTAGTGACTAAGTAGTGGTTAATATTTCCCTGCTCATATTTTCTAGAGAGCATATTTGAGTGTTTTTAAAGCTTCGGGTAGTGAAGTGAAATACAAAGATACAGAAGGCTTCCTCTATGCCAATGTCTATTTTATCAGATATTTTGTAAATTATTTATCCTTGAGAGTTATCCAGTCTTACTAAATATAATTATTCCTTTGAAATGCTTGACTAAAATCCGGTTATTGTTCAACTCAGTACTCTAAATTTGTCTTCAGTAGATCACACCTGACAAACAGCTTATGCTTCAGAGGTCTTTCCAAGAGACAAGATACAGCAATACTGAACTGTTGTTAAACAGTTAGTGCTAAAGGAGCACTAGGTATTTCCAGATTTAAAATTAAAAAGTTGATGGCAAATTCAGCACTTCTTTTTTTAAAAGGTCTGCAGTTTGATTTGACGGGACAAATGATAGAGCATTTCCATGTTCCGTTGTAAGTAAAACTGCTTCCAAAAAGAGTCTACATAAATTTTTCAAT
The DNA here is from genome assembly GCA_032159205.1 of Eurystomus glaucurus suahelicus. Lineage (NCBI taxonomy): Eukaryota > Metazoa > Chordata > Aves > Coraciiformes > Coraciidae > Eurystomus > Eurystomus glaucurus. The sequence goes on along the minus strand of JAVFHW010073741.1, from coordinate 62,961 downwards.
AAAATTAATAATTTTCACTATTATTTTATTATTACATATATTAATATTATATTATTCTAGGAATATTGTTATTGTTATACAAATTATTTATAACAATAATTATATTATTTCATTATCAGTTAGTGATTTTTTTTCATTAGCTGATTGGAATTATATTTTAATCCAATACTCCCAAATAACCAAGGTCAACAATAAAAATTGTAGAATCATAGAACCATAGAATGGTTTGGGTTGGAAGGAACCTTAAAGATCATATAATTCCAACCCCACTGCCACAAGCAGGGACTCCTCCTACTACACCAGGTTGCCCAAGGCCCCATCCAACCTGGCCTCGAACACCTCCAGGGATGGAGCATCCAAAACTTTCCTGGGCAACCTGTTCAAGTGTCTCACCACCCTCATGGTGAAGAGCTTCTTCCTTACATTTAATCTAAATCTCCCCTTCTCCAGTTTAAAGCCCTTACCCCTTGTCCTATCACTATAACCCCTCATAAAAAGTTCCTCCCCAGCTTTCTTGTAGGCCCCCTTCAGATACTGGAAAGCCTCAATGAGGTTTCTCTGGAGTCTTCTCTTCTCCAGGCTGAACAACTCCAAGTCTCTCAGCCTGTCCTCCTAGGAGAGATGTTTCAGCCCACTGATCATCTTCATGGCCCTCCTCCAGACCCGCTCCAAAAGATCCATGTGCCTCTCGTACTGAGGGCTCCAAAGCTGGACACAGTGCTCCAGGTGGGGTCTCACGAGAGCAGAGTAGGAGGGACAATCTCCTTCCTCAACCTGCTGGTCATGCTTCTTTTGATGCAGCCCAGGATATGGTTGATTTTCTTGGTTGCACTCATGCATTGCTGGCTCTTGTTGAGCTTTTCATCAGCCAGTGGTCATCAAATACATGAATTTTTTCTCCTGAGGGTGAAGATCTTCCAGTAATACTTCTACCACTGGTTGCCTTTTTTTTCTTTCACACTATTTTATATTTTCATTGTAATTATTGTAGTATTTTATAATATCACATCTTATTAGTTTTTTTCGGTGTTTGTTGTATTTACACTAATGTGCTCAGCATAGGCTTTTGCGCTTATATTATTACCCAAAGTGGAGTTGTGTATTTTAAATTTAAACATTCTGCAACTGTAGATCTAATTAAAAAGGAACATGTGGTAGGAATTTTTTGGTAAAAGTATTGAAATGTACTAATGACCACAATGTATGTCAGTTTATGTCAATATATTTTATTGGCCATAACTCAACAATATTCTGCAAAAGCTGATGAAGTCTCATATGAGGTAAGGGAGTAAGAGAAAGGGGGAGAAAGCTTCTGCTCCCATGACACAATAGATGCAAATCATACTAAAGCCCCTTAGAAGCACTGATATAGCCCTGAATCAGTTGTTTAAGAGAGAACAAAAGGATACCTCTGAACTATCGACTGAAGTTTCTGGAATTTATAGACAAGGGGATTTCATAAACCAGATAAAATGGAAAGTAGAAGTTGAAAGGGTGTGAGGGTTCAAAATGTCTCCTTTAAATAAAAAGTAAAAAGTGAATGAATGAAACAAATTTGAAAACCCGTAATTATAGCAGGGTTTTTATTTTTTTTTTCTCTATGAGCACCAGGACTTACTATTCTGGCTCGATAGATTGCACTTTGTTCTCACACAATAAAATGCCACATTGATGCTGGCATAGCATTAGATCTCCATTCTGATCTGTTTCAGTTTTCCCATCACTGCTTTCACAAGTGAATGCTAACACCCTTTCTCATGGCTTGTCACTAGAAGCTCATAATACCAGTCCTTAAACATGGAGCAGCATTGCTGATGACACTGTATTTATACAGACCACCTCATACTAGCTACCTCTAAAGTAAAATACAGTACAGGCTTTTGTATTGTAATTTCATGTAACAGTTGCAGAGGTTTGGCAATACATAGTATGTGCTTACACATGGAGTACAACTAAAATCTTGTTGACTGTTAGACCACTACTAGTACTTAGAAAAATCTGCATAGTCCCCAGGTTTTGTCATACTAAAGAAATAAGAGATAGGATTTTTTTTCCTCATTAAGCTTTACCTTGGAAGTTTTTGGCCTTTCAGTCCTCCAAAAGCCTTTTTGGAATCCCACCATAATAAAACTAGTGTTCCTTCAAACAATACAAGTCTTTCTCCACTGTTACTTCAAGCACTCTGTTCCCCACCAGGTACAGATAAAAGGTAACTGTGGTTTGCTAGCCATCTAGAATGGCTTTTATATGGGAATATTCTACAGAAGAGATGCTTTCAGCTAAAACCTTATTAATACAGATACAGCAAAAATATGTGTGTTCTTTAATATAAAGCATCAGTAAAGAAACACTGCCAGATGCTTAAATAATTAACCAGTTGTATGTATGAGCATCTGCTTCTGTTTGTATGCCTCTGTATCTGACAGAAAACAGTGAACTCCAAGGTCCATAAAAAATGTCTGGTCAAACACTGTGAAGGAGTACTATAATCACAAAGCAAAGTATATTGTTCACATTATCTTCTTTACAACAAAAGCAATGAAACTTTTAATAATAAATGAAAATGAGGCTTTATTTCAACAACACTGGAAGATTGCTATGGTAGCCTTCTAATATCTTCACTTTGGATTCCGAGTTTAAGCAATAATTTGTTCTTTTTAAAGTCTATCCATTCTTTCATATTATCTTTTATTGGAAACTCATTTTTGTCTGAATTAAACATATTCCTCAACTAATGCTCTGCTATTTCCAAAATGACAGGATCTTCTTGTTACTTCCATAATAGAAACCTACACTTCTTAATTTCTGTCTAATAACCAGTAAGTTTAAGGAAAATCATGGAACATTTTAACATTTAGTACAGAAATGTTGAATTCTATTTAATTCATTTCAGTTCAGACATTCAAAAATCCAAAGAAGTGGGGGTGTGAGTTATATTAAATTATGTATGGCTGTCTTTATGAACAGTAAATATATTACCTAAATTCAAGATAACTTTAAAAATACATTAAGTTATAGTATATACTGTGACATATCCAAAAGACTCAGTATTTCGAATGCATGCATTAGCTGTCTGCACTTGTAGGCAGAATGGCAGCACTGGGCAGAAGGCAGGCATTTCTAAAATCATGTGAGAAACCTCTCTTCAGGATTTTTTTTTCCTAATGATCTTTCTTCTAAGACACTGTATCCTTGACACGCCACATCAAAAAAGACCTCATCAAGAAATATAGCTGAGTAATAATTTTATAAAAATAACTTATTGGTAAAATTATTCACTGCCAAATTAGAAATCTTACACCAATTTTATGCATGTAAGTAATTAGAGTTCATTCCAGAAGGCAATATTTTTTTGGATTGGTTTGCAACAGGTGATGTTTGGAAGTTAAACTAAGAATGTTGTCTGGAGTAGAAGAGTATCGTGCAGAGGAACAGGTAAGATTGTTTGGGGTTTTTTGTTACCCAACCCACCTGATCTTTCTTTTATTGTACTCCATCAAGTGACATTCAGAGTTCATTTTACCTACCCTCTATTGCTCTTATCCAAGGTAGTTCAAGCAGCTGCCCTTGTTCCAGATCACCTGTTGCTGAGAGTGGCTAAAATTGGCTGTTAGGTGTTCCTTCAAAGTTTGTCTAGAGAATCTCATTATACTTCAGCAGCAGTTCCATACTGGTTGGCAGTTGTATTCTCTTTCTACATTTATTGCCAGTTACTAACTAGAAAAGGTCAGACATACAGATTATTTAAGAAGACATTGTTCATCTTTTCTTGAAATGTCAACTCAAAATACTGATCCTTACTGAAAAAGGGATTGCCATTTTGCACCAGTGATTACAGAAACCTGTTGGAGCATGAAAGCTCATATTGCCCATACTGATATGCTCATTGATCTGTTTGAATCATACCAACAAGAAATGTATCGTGCTTTAGTTCCAGAAGTCCCTGACTTGCACAAATTCTAACTCTTAACCACATTATTTCTTGGTCATGTGGTGTTTTAGTGGCCTGCAGAGGTGAAACATAGATGTTGTATCACGCTCACACAAGTTGCACTTGAACACTCATGAACATCCATGAGGAACATCTAGTCACTTCAGTTTCTTTCCTGAGAGCCGTCTTTGGTTCCTTCCAAAATGACCCTTGAGTCTGTATCAGCAGTTTTGATCTTACATGACTTCCTCAAGCAGTTGCCATTCCCCAGCTGAGAAAAGATATCTTCTTGGGAAAGTTATTTTTCTTCTGTAACTTTTCAACTCCTACCATACAGAAGCAAAGAATACTGATTTTACCTACAAGTTTGGGGCTTTTGAAAACTTCAGTTAGATCTCCTTTGTGAACTCTTCCCATCAACAGTGTTTGTTGGGATTGTTTACCTCTCTTATATACCAAAGCACTTCATATTACGATCCACAGCATTGCCTAGTTTCTACTCTTAATATTGTTGCCTCTGGCTCAGAATATGTACACAGAGGATTTAACTTCTCATAACCATATGTTCTCTAGTGCTGCCACCCCCATCTACATTTTACTGCTCCATCAGACATTTTATCATTTAATGGCCTTATTTTCAACACAGATGAACACTTGCATGGTCCCCCAAAGCAGTCCGTAATCATCAGGCATGTATAGTATTATCTGGCTACATAGCTTCTTTATTTTTCTCCTAATCATATGGAAAATATTAAGAGATACTTTAAATAACTTCAGCACCTTATTTTTGTTCACGATTGTCATCTTATATTCTTGTATATACTTCTGCTTTCCTTAGCTTTTAAGATTACCAGTGTTGTCTAGAATTATCTTAACTTCTAGTCTCTAAAGTATGTTTCAAGCTTACTTTTTCCTTATTTGCTATCAAGGATGTTTTAGATGTATAAAAACAAGCATTTGCACTTATTCCTGAAATGATACTGAAAGGTATTTCTTTTTACTTTGTTATTTACATCTTCCTTACACAGTAAGAGAAGGAAACACAATTAAAGCCAAATGTTTATTTTTTGTGAAAGTAACAATAAAGCAGCTTGTTCAAATTTTAAATGTGACTTATTCTGTAACACATAAGAAAATATAAACAAATCAATTTTTTTTAAAATCACAACTAAACAGACACACATTGCAGGACAGCTAAAATCCACAATCACTGCACAACTTCAAGCAAAAAGTCAAAGGAAAAATCATAATAGTGTGGAAGTTTCACACAAAGACAAGCACATCATTTAAACTAAGCTCCAAGTCTACTTTCAAACTAATTTGCTTCACATCAAATTCATCATAGGATCTCAGGATCTAATGCTCAGAACATGTGGAAGGGTGACCAGAAGCTATCAGCACTTACAAACTCACTAAGATGGCAACTGTACTTCTGTAACCTTTCCACAGTTCATTTGCACAAAGCTAGATAATCTCAATTTTATAGCACTGAAAATAACACTAAGGGAACAGAATCTATCTATCCAAGAATTCTTCGTGAGTAGATCAGGCTAGATAATAACATGATGGATTCAAAGGCTATTAGTTTTTAAAAAATGTTATATTGTTTTATTATTAAATCACATTAATGTGTTACTAATGTACTAAACAACAAGAAACTGAACAATATGGGATTGACAGAAGTTTCACAAAAATTACAGATGAAAACACTTGTGTTCTGTGACATGGAATTAAGCAGGAATGTGGATCTGCTTGAGGGTAGGAAGGCTCTGCAAAGGGATCTGGACAGGCTGGATCGATGGGCTGAGGCCAATTGTATGAGGTTTAACAAGCCAAGTGCCGGGTCCTGCACTTCGGTTACAACAACCCCATGCAACGCTACAGGCTTGGGGAAGAGTGGACGGAAAGCTGCCTGGCGGAAGAGGACTCGGGGTGCTGGTGGACAGTCGGCTGAACGGGAGCCAGCAGTGTGCCCAGATGGCCAAGAGGGCCAATGGCATCCTGGTGTGAATCAGAAATGGTGTGACCAGCAGGAGTAGGGAGGTGATTGTGCCCATGTATTCAGGTACTCATGAGACCACTCCTTGAGTACTATGTCCAGTTTTGGGTGCCACAGTACGAGGGACATTGAGGTGCTGGCATCGGTCCAGAGAAGGGCAACAAAGCTAGTGAGGGGTCTGGAAAACATGTCTTATGAGGAGCACCAGAGGGAACTGGAGCTCTTTAGCTTGGAAAAGAGGAGGATGAGAGGAGACCTCATTGCTCTCTACAACTACCTTAAAAGGAGATTGTAGTAAGGATGGTGTTGGTCTCTTCTCCCAGGTAACTAACAAGATGAGAGGTTAATGGCCTCAAGTTGCACCAGAGGAGCTTTAGGTTGGATATCAGGAAGATGTTCTTTGCTGAAAGAGTTGTTAGGCACTGGAACAGGATGCCCAGGGAAGTGGTGGAGTCACCACCCCTGGAGGTGTTCAAAAAATGAGTAGAGGTGGTGCTTCAGGACATGGTCTAGTGGTCAGGGAGATATTGGGATGAAGGCTGGACTTGCTGATCCTAGAGCTCTTTTCCAACCTAAATGCTACTATGATTCTATGATTCTGCTATATATATGTTCCAAAAAATACTGAACTACAAATTATAATTTACTCTGGTTAGTTGCAATACAAGACAAACTAACTAGTTCTCAGCTCATTAGTTCTTCTTTCACAGAAAATTAATCAAAATTTAAAGATGTTTATGTAAGCAGTTTAATAGTCTGATTACAGATCAGCAAAGTGTTTTTACCATAATGTATGAGTTTGAGTTTAAATCATATGTTTAATCATCTATTAATTTGTAGAATCATAAACTCTTGCAATTAACTCAAGCTAAGAGGTATTTTTTCCATTACACTTCTGTTAAGTGCTTGCACACATATGCATGCACATATATACTTATATATATGTAAATTTCTGTTGCCTTTCAAGAGCATGTACTTCATTTTTATACACTTATATTCCCATAATCTGCTTTACAGGTTCCATGTGTCACCTCGCATAAAAGTTTTACTGCACATTTGACATTATATTTTCCAGAGAATGGCCACAAAGATGGTTAAGAGACTGGAACACCTGACATACAAGGAAAAGCTGAGAGAGTTTGGACTGTTCAGCCTAGAGACAAGCAGGACTGGAGAGATATTATTAATGTATATAAATACCTGAAGGGAGAGTATAAAGTGGACAAAGCCAGGCTCTTTCCAGTGCTGCCCAGTGACAGGACCACAGGAAATCAGCACAGACTTTAACATGAAGGTTACTCCTGAGCATCAGGAAACACTTTTTTGTGACTGAACAGTAGCATAGGATGCCCAGAGAAGTCGTGTGGTCTCCATCCTCGGACTGGTCCTGGGTAACATGTTCTAGGTGGTCCTGCTTGAGCAGGGGGATTTGGACTAGTTGATATTCAGACATCTCCTCCAACCTCAACCATTTTGTGATTCTGAGATTCTGTGATATATCATAAGTAATAAAATTTTGTTGCTTCAGTTTGGTCACTGATGGTTTCTGATGACTTTCAAGCCATTTACCCACACAAAAAAACTAAATAGGCTTAAACAATGTATTTTTAGATATGCCATGAACCACTTGATTAAATTTTTAAAGTATCCTTCTTATTTTCTATGTTGATTTCACACCAAACCCCCAAACTATTTTAAGGAGACACACTCTAATGGTCAACTTTTCCTTCAAACTTCTTTACATAAGTAATCTTCTGGTAAAAAGGATCCATTTACAAGGACTAGGGATCTCATTTTCAGAGTTTTTCCCACCACAAATAAAAGCTACAAAATATCTTATAAACCATAAAGAAAATAAATATTTGCATAGACACGGAAAAGAGACACTCAGGTCGGTATCCAAAGTTCCCAGGTCAACAGTGCGGAGTTCGATGATGACACTGTCTAGAACCCCCTTTTCCACACAGCACAAGCCCCCTTTCACTGTACAGAAATGAAATCCCATTGCTGCTATCTCATCCACTGAATAACCAACCAACTGTTCTGCTCTATCTCTGTTTTGTTATGGGCCTGGATCAGGATGTATAAAATTCAGTCCTATCGCTGACTAGTTAGCACCAGACTGGGGAGGGGTAGGAGGACAGGCTTTAGTGCAGTGCAGTAGAAGTGACAACAAATAATTGTACCTTCCTTGATCTTACCAGCAAGCACAAAAGAATATACCATCAGACTCAATGGACAAATATACTTGTAAATTAATTAGTATCACCACTAAAAGTTTCAGTTTCTTTTCAGGTCTGACTTCTTCCATCAGGTACTGGGTCTCATTAAACCATAGGGTGATAGGTCAGAAAACGCTCTGTTCACAGGTATCTTTCTTCACAGACATTCTTCCACATTGCAGCTGTAGACAAAAAGGTCTGCCTACCTCTGACAGTAGCTCTGGGGAAAAGAATAAGCATTGCATGCTCTCCCAGACCCGAGTAGTTTGCAGTTCAAGCTTTTCCTGATAATTTGGTTTGTTTTGTTTTAGATTGAGTTTTCAATGCATATTTTTTTCCCTGTGTTCATTCAAGTGCTTTTTCAACCCACATTTCCTTTGTACATCTACAGTTTATGATGAGTTCTACTGCTTAATTCTGTGTACTGTAAAGAAACCTCATTTGTTTTTCAGTACACATTTCTTAATTTTGCTTGAAATTCTCTAGTTTTTAAATGAGACTAGGCAACACACAGTCATTCCTTATTTTCCCCTTCCATGTACTTGTATGTTCTAGGCATCTACCGTATCTACTCTTGATCATGTCTCTTCCAGCCTGAAAGATCCTGCTGACTTTAGTTCCCAGCTGCACACATTACCCATACATTTGATGTCACTACTTTTCTACAAAGGTGGAACCTTTTCCAGTTTGACTTTCAGATTGGTTTCTCCTTACCGAGATAGTAGAGTAATGAAGACTATGCACATAATTCAAGATGCAGTCCTATTATCCACTATGCCAGGTCTTGGGATACATGAGACTTTTACAGTTTTTGGCGATTCCTATAGGTCTTCTTTAAAGCCTCTTCAAGCTTCCAGTATCCATACTGAGGTGCTGGTATGTGGCTGCAATGCACTAGTCCAGCACTAATCACATGGGTGCCCACCATACACTGAAATAACAGCAAACTATTCCCAATAGCACTTCTTTGGCCACAGCACTACCTTCAGATTCAGCTGATGAACCACAATGTGTTGCAAGTCTTTCTCAGAGCTACTGTTTTCTGTCACAGGAAGCTTTGACATACAGTAGGTAACTGGACCATATTTGTCCAGGAGGATGCTGATGCCAGAATGCAAATACCACAGTATTTTTTCATCCCTGTATGTATTGCTGGTTACACACATCTCATGGAGGGCTCTAGACTGTTCAGTATCAGTGTTCTGACTTCTTTTTTATTGATCTTCCTGCTTTCGCATCATTAGTGAATTGATCAGTAGTGATTTTATGCCATAGAAAAACAACTCTGAGTTCATAGAACTCGGACGAGCAAAACATCCACTCAGTGATGCTTCCCCAGCAATTGTTTCTCGGAGAACATAATTTACATATTGTTTTCACTTGACAGATTGACATATTGATTTGTTATTGGTTTTACTCTTTAGTCAAAATGCTTTGCAATAGCAAATGAAAATACTTTACAGTTCCCTAACAGTATTACATCAACACTTTTAGCAACCAAGCTTACAGTGACAATTTTTTTTCTGTTAGCTTAAAAGATCAATTTTCAATAATTCTATACCTGTTGCCATTAATTAACTTTTCTTAACTCTTGAAAAAAGTTACATCTATTATCTGCCATTCCAATTGTCCACAATCTACACATGACAGACAAGTTTATAATTACTTGAATCATCCCATTTCCTCTCTTTAAATATTGTCACAGTGCTAGTTTTCTTTCAGCTCCCCAGGACAGTCCCAGAATTTCACAACATGTATACAGTCCAGAAAGTTTAGCAGCTCAGATAATTTATAAAATTCAGAAGGTAAAATGTTCAACTTTAAAAAAAAAAAAAGAACGAGAGAGTTTACTATTTAATGTCTTTCTGAAAGCATTTCATCATGATCTTCAGACCATGCAAATAAATTTCCTAGGTTTTTCTCAAATGTGTAAGAAACATTTATTCTACCATTTTCATGTACTAGTACACAGGAATGCTGCTTGCAGGATTCACTTTTATACCCAAACATCCAAACACTCATTTTTATAACTTCTGCTTGTTATTTATATCCTCTTAAAAACAGAGCAAAGTCCCTCAAGGTCAGATGAATCATAGAATCATAGAATGTTTCAGGCTAGAAAGGACCTCTAGAGGTCATCTAGTCCAACCTCCCTACATAAGTAGGGACATCTACCTAGGTCAGGTTACTCAGAGCCTCATCAAGCCTGACCTTGAATGACTCCAGGGATGAGGCCTCCACCACCTCTCTGGGCAGCCCATTCCAGTGCTCTATCACCCTCATGTTAAAGAACTTTTTTCTCATATCCAACCTAAATCTATCTTTTCCTAGCTTAAAACCATTACTCCTTGTCCTATCACTACAAACCCTTGTAAACAGACCTTCCCCTGCCTTCCTGTAGGCCCCCTTCAGGTACTGCAAGGTCAGCATAAGGTCCCCCTGGAGCCTTCTCTTCTGCAGACTGAACAGCCCCAACTCCCTCAGCCTGTCTTCGTATGACAGATGCTCCATTCCCCTGATCATTCTGGTGGCTCTCCTCTGGACACACTCCAATACATCCACATCTTTCTTGTGCTGGGGGCTCCAGAACTGGACGCAATACTCCAGGTGAGGTCTCACCAGGGCAGAGTAGAGGGGCAGAATCACCTCTCTGGATCTGCTGGCCACAGTTCTCTTGATGCAGCCCAGCATGTGATTGGCCTTCTGGGCTGCCTTTGCACACTGGTGGCTCATATCCAGTTTTTCATCCACCAGCACTCCCAAGTCCCTTTCCACAGGGCTGCTCTCCAGTATGTCCTCGCCCAGCCTATACAGATAATGCTGGTTGCCCTGGCCCAGGTGCAGGACCCTGCACTTGGCCTTGTTGAACCTCATAAGGTTGATCTGGGCCCACCTTTCCAGCCTGTCCAGGTCCCTCTGGATGGCATCCCATCCCTCAGGCATATCAGCTGAAACCCCCTGCTTGGTATCTGCAAACTTGCTGAGGGTGCCCTCAATGTCACTGTCAATATCATTAATGAAGATATTAAACAACACTGGTCCCAGCACAGACCCCTGGGGGACACCACTTGTCACCTTTCTCCATCTGGACATTGAGCCGTTGACCATCACTCTCAGGATGTGACCATCCAGCCAGTTCTTTATCCACTGAACAGTCCACCCATTGAACCCATAATTCTCCAACTTAGAGAGAAGGATGTTGTGGGGCACTGTGTCAAAGGCCTTGCAGAAGTTCAGATAGATGACATCTGTTGGTCTTCCCTTGTCAACTGATGTAGTCACTTCATTGTAGAAGGCCACTAGGTTGGTCAGGCAGGACTTGCCCCCAGTAAATCTGTGTTGACTACCTTGGATTACCTCCCTGTCTTCCATGTGCCTTAGCATGTCCTCCAGGAGGATCTGTTCCATGATCCTCCCAGGCACAGAGGTGAGGTTGACAGGTCGGTAGTTCCCAGGGTCTTCTTTTTTACCCTTTTTAAAGATGGGCACGACGTTTGCCTTTTTCCAGTCACTAGGGACTTCACCTGACTGCCAGGACTTTTCAAATATTATGGAGAGTGGCTCAGCAACTACATCAGCCAATTCCCTCAGGACTCTGGGATGCATTTCATCAGGTCCCATAGACTGATTTATGTTCAGGTTCCTCAGGTGATCATGAACCTTGTCCTTGCTTTGAGCGGGAGGGACTTTGTCAACCTGTTCCCTGTCCTGTGGGTCACCATCTTGAGGGCTGCAAGGAGAGAAGTTGCCAGTGAAAACTGAGGCAAAGAAGTTGTTGAGTACCTCAGCTTTCTCCTCATCAGTTGTTACTAATTCACCATTGTTAATCATCAAGGGGGGTACACCTTCTTTGATATTCCTTTTTTGATATAGATACTTATAGAAACCCTTCTTGTTTTTCTCTGTATCCCTCGCCAGGTTCAGCTCCAGCTGCGCCTTGGCCTTCCTGACTTTGTCCCTACATAACTGGGCAGAGTCCCTATATTCTTCCCAGGTTACCTGTCCCAGTTTTAACTATTTGTGCAGTTTCATCTTGTTCTTTAGTTCAGCCAGCAGTTCTTGACTCAGCCATGCTGGTCTCTTTCCTTTCTTGCCTGATTTCTTGCACATGGGTATCAAGAGCTCTTGCGCTCTATGGAAAACCTCCTTAAAGATCTGCCAGCTCTGCTCTGCCCCTTCATCCTTGAGGACTACCTCCCAAGGTGTTCTGTTGAGCAATTCCTTGAAGAGCTCAAGGTTTGCTTTCCTGAAGTTTAGAGTGTTTATTTTGCTTTTTATCTGTCCTTTACCCCTAAGGACAGTGAACTGAACTAGTGCATGGTCACTATGACCATCATGCCCAGTAGAGGTAGAGACAAAAGTAAATGTTGTTTATGGACAGTGCACAAATTTAGTCACTTTGATGTCCATCCCCTAGTACTCCTCTGGCATTTGCAGCTGCTCTATTTACAGTTCTGAAGACTATGTTCCCTCCTAGCAATTAGGCTTTTTCCTCCACCCCCCCTGTTCAGAAACTGCTATAAAAAGCTATCAGCTCTCCAGTTTTGTTATGGCTTTGGGTGTTTAGATTTTGGGGTTTATGGATTCTTTGAACCTATAACCCTTACAATTAAATGAATAACAAAATCATTTTATTTTTTCTAACTGTGTTTTTTTGGGTACCTCTTCAAACCTCTCCATTACTTCTATTTTTCATGGCCAGGTGATCTTGTATTTGTTGGAAAGAGGTTTTGCAAGGCTACTGTCCTTTACATTCACACTCATACTAAGAGATCTGTATTTTATTTTGAGGCATGAAGCAAGTCAGCATTTCTTGCTAGTTATTGGATTTTTAGAGGTATGATTTTAGCTCTCAGTGTAAAATCTGTACAGAAAGTTCTTATGAAAACATACATAGACAAGAAAACTTAAAGTCCTTCATTCTGTTGTCTTATAGAACTTAATGTATGTCATCATGAGCATTTCAACACAAAAAATGTTTAGACAGAATTTCTCCTAATGCAGTTTATTTACTCCTGGCCCTATGGACAGTATTCAAAAGGCATACCATCACAACAGCTAGAACTCCATTCCTATGATTCCTCTGAAAAACTTGTTGATCCACACATGTTGGAGATTGTATTGTATCATGTAATTTTCATCATTTAAAATAAAAGAGAAGGCTTTTTCTTTCATAATAATTTAAAAATTAATGCAAAGAAAGCATAGCTGGAGTTTAACAGGGTAATACAGTTGTCCAAACTCTAAGCCTGACACTGTTGACACAAAAAAAAAAATTTAAAAAATATACCAAAACACTATTGAGAATGATTGTTTGATGATCAGCTGTGGATAAAAAGCAGTGCTGTAAGGAATATGTTCTAAAAGCTGCTTTGCAAGCACTTGAGTATCATCCACATCAGCTCTGGTATTATCCAGCAGAGACTACCATCTAGAAGGTGGTTCTAAATTTATCCTGTATTTTCATGGCCCAGTGAGACACATATGAGAGCAACAGAGTCTGAGATACAGAGATATTGAAGTTATTGTTCCCATCTCCAGCTATGGAACTTGTACCATAAGTCAGGAAGGATGCTGCAACAAAAATAAATATTTCAGACACCCTGAACCGCCCCCAACAGAACTGGCCCCTCCCCGGAACTGGTCCCGGGGCATGACATCAGCATGGTATAGAATTACCTGGCTCCACACAGAATTAACCCTGTCCTGGCCAAACCAGGACACAGTGCCACCAGCCTTCACCAAGAGTTTCTTGAGGAAATATACCCATAAGTAGAGCAGTATACTATGAGTCCCAAAGAAACTTAGACTTGGGTGAACAGAAGGTGGGAAACATAGACTGGAATTTCATTAAAATTATTTATTTCATATAGTCACACATATAAATCTACTATAAACTGTTTTATTTGCATGGTTGCAAATTACACACATTTCATTGAACAAAATAAATAATGTTTGAGTGAACTCTAATAAAGTAAATTGTCACTTCATACATTTGAATTAAAATCAAGTTGCTTTAATGAATCAGGCTGTACAAATTACAGTTCTAACAATAATGAATCTTTAATCAGTGATATTACTCTGGGGGGGGAAGACTTTTGAAATGAGCATGCACATGGTAGTCCTGTCTTTGATTGCTAAGTTCATGAATGCTGCTTAAAACTGTCCCCTCTCATTTTCACAGCTTAAAGATGTCTTAAAAGTAAGACCAGCTTTGAACACTATGAAACACATCAGTAATACACATATTTTAGGCACCATATAAGAAAGATGCCAATCTGATTATAATAAATAAATAAAAAAATTAGACAGCAAATTTATTCTAAGGATATAACTTTTTAACATTTAAAGTTTTTTAGTTTGAAGATTTTGTCTGAGGGTTGTTCTGTTTTCTTTTTTTTTCCATGGCAGGAGAGATGTTATTTTACCAGTCCCAGTTTGTGCCATTAAAAACCTGAAGAGATTTTACACAGCTTGGAATAGTTCAACTGCAATGAATAGACTGTATTTGATTTAAACTGTCTCTAACTGATTCTCCAACATCTCAGGCAAACTCAGACACTTGAAATACTTTTATTTACCTAGAAGGCGTTTGTGGATATATTTTTTTTAATTATTATTTATTTATTTTTTTATTTTTCAAACCTAGAAAGACCTGGCAGAGCTTACACAAGATGCTGATCTAGAAAGACTCCTATTTCAGCCTTGCTTGCTATGGAGTGATTGTAAAAGACTTTCAGCAACCCTGCTCTTATAAACAGATATTCTATTTTGCTGAACAATATGACTTTTACCCATATTGTTTTCATTTCCAAAAGCACTTTAAGGGACTGTGTATTAATGGAGAGAATACTACATTGCATGCACAACTTCTGTTGGGTGGATTATTTGGCACAGACAACTTCCAGTGCTTTAACGTGGTTTTGTTCAGTCTCTGTCTCTGAAATACAATCTGTCATCTGAGTCCACTTTGCTAGGGCTAGGACTTTTCAAGGAACTAGGTATTCTTAACTAGAAAAGATCAGTTTATCAGAATAAAAATTTATTTGGAACATATGACAAAGCCATTATCCAGAAAGATTTCTTTCTGGTATTTCTGAATATAATCAGCTCTAGCAAGAGATCAGGGATTTGGGATCTGTTTTTAATTCTGTCAGTGAATGATCTTATGTAAAGGACATTTTGCAATATTTTACATTGATTGTGCATGTTTTTGTTTCCCGTCTTTCAGTACACTGTTTATAGAGGAGGAGACACTTAAATATTTTTTCCTGGATGAAAAGAAATCTTGGGTTCATAGGTGTTCTGGTTTGGCCAGGACAGGGTTAATTTGGTGCAGCTAGGCTATTCTATACCATGCTGACATCATGCCCCGGGGCCGGTTCCGGTGGGGGGAGGTTCCGGGTTCAGTGGTTCGGCAGTTTCGTGCATGTGTGTGTGCTCGTCTGTCCCTTCATCCCTGGTATTGCCTTTTTCTGTGTATTGCTTATTTCTTGCTGTGTTATTGCAATTGTTTCTTACATGTTTCTGTATTAAACCTTCCTTATCTCAACTCAAAAAGGCATTTTAGAACCTTTTTTTTCTTTCTCTGTCCGCACCCCGTGGCAGGGGGGAGGGGGCGGGGAGCAGCAGCGTGGCCACACAGTGGCTAGACTAGCCACGGCTTTACTAAACCCCCACATCTTTTAGTGCCCAACATGGGGCACAAGAGTTGAGATAAGGACACAATCTGATCAGAAGATGTTAAAATAACTCCTGTTAGATGCTAATTTTTCTGTTTATATATAGAGAGAGATATGTATATTGTTAGAATCAGAGCATGTTCACGATGCTGGCCAGTCCCTTTGCCTGGTGGTCCTGTATTAATCCCTACATCCACTGTGTGTTCCCTATAACGATGTTTATTATATGTGGGAAATGTGTCAAGGGACTCATTGTGCTCTACTGGATGCTGACAGCTTATGATACGATTGTGTCACTGCTGAGGGGGGTGAACTGGTACCTGCATGTGGCTTGGGCGTTTGTTAGTGGTCTCGCACCATCTATGGGTGAGACAGGGGAGGGGACCTTCTCAGCTTTTGAGGAGTTTACCCATCCGTGGAACACCCAGACCAGCATGCTCTCACTGCTGTGTTTGCTGAATGTGTGCCAGGTCGTGTTTAAGATTAAACGGTTCTTATCCCATGTTGTCACACCTAGACCTGCCCCGAGGCTGGATAGTTATGAGTGGCAGGGTGTGTGGGAGAACATGAGCAAGTGCTTGGGCCAGTTTTGGAATTTCACTCCTGAGCAAAGTGCAGAATCCCGATAAATTAGTAAAGCACTTAGAAAAGGTGTGTTGTCAACCTGGTGACTCCCGGGAGACACAAATTACTGCAATGTGTTGGGGACTCGCCCATGCCTATCGTATTTTGCTCAGCACTATCGAGTGCCCTCAAGGCGAAGAAGAGGTCTCTGAACCTGACAACAGATTGACTGATAGTGTAGCTGAGCCAGAGAAACAGCCTGTGCCGGTATCAGTTGCCCCTGTACAGAAAAAGAAATATACCAAAAAATTGGTTCATATAGTGAGGGATGAGGACAAACTAGAGCCCTCACGAGAACAGGAGGAAGAGCCAGAGGTGGTCACCCAATCCCTGTCTTTGAGTGAACTGCGAGATGTACAGAAGGACTATGGCCATCTCCCAGGTGAGCAGCTTATCCCTTGGCTGCTCCGATGCTGGGATGGTGGGGCCGGTGTTTTGGAGCTAGAAGGGAAAGAGGCCAAGCAGCTGGGATCCTTGTCTAGGGAAGTAGGCATTGACAAGGCAATTGGGAAGCAGGCACAGACCCTCAGCCTTTGGAGGCAACTCCTGTCAAGTGTAAGGGAAAGGTACCCCTCCAAGGATGATATCCCTTAGCAGCTAAGCAAGTGGACCACCATGGAGAAAGGTATTCAGCATCTGAGGGAATTAGCTGTACTGGACATGATTTATGGTGATCTGACTGATGAGCAGTCACCCATGGACCCAGACCAGGCTCAATGTACACCACCTATGTGGTGGAAATTCGTACGAAGTACACCACCATCATATGCCAGTTCATTGGCAGTAGTGTCCTGGAGAGATAGCCAGGGACAAACAGTGGATGAGGTGGCTGGCCATCTCCACCAGTACGAAGGAACATCTCCTCCTCTCTAAATGCCTATGTTTCAACTGTCAAGGACTTGGCTCAAGAGGTCCAGCAGATCAACGAGAACATGTCCCACTCCCCACCTGTACAAGCCCACGTCTCAGCTGTTAGGAGCAGACGCTTCCCTGTTCAAGAGAGAGAGCATGGAAGGTACACACCATGGGGCAACCTATGGAAAACCCACTTCAACTCTGGCTGCACAGGTACATGAGTTGCAAGGAAAGACGATCGTGAAAGGGGAGTCCTCCAAGAGAAATGTAGCCCCAGTCTCCAGTGGAAAATCTCCCAGGCAGAAGAAAAGAGCTGATCTGACATCTGACCTTCTTGAGGGGACCTCCGAGTCATGCTTACATGAGGTCAGTGACTCTGATCAGGATTAGAGGGACCCTGCCTCCGGCCAGGTGGAGGAGAAGGATAACCGGATTTACTGGACTGTGTGGATCCGATGGCCTGGCATGTCAGAGCCACAAGAATACAAGGCTTTAGTAGACACCGGCGCACAGTACACCTTGATGCCATCAACCTATGGAAGGGCAAACCCATCTGCATCTCTGGGGTGACAGGGGGATCCCAACAGCTGGCACTATTGGAAGCTGAAATAAGTCTAACAGGGAAGAACTGGCACAAACACCCTATTGTGTCCAGTCCAGACACCCCATGCATTCTGGGAGTAGACTATCACAGGAGGGGCTACTTCAAGGACCTGAAAGGGTACCGATGGGCCTTTGATATAGCTGCCTTGGAGGAAGCTGAACAATTGTCCACTTTACCCGGACTCTCAGAGGACCCTTCGGTGGTGGGGTTACCAAGGGATGAAGATCAGCTGGTGCCAATTACCACAAGGACGGCGCACCAACGGCAATACCGCACCAACCGAGACTCTCTCATTCCCATCCAGCAGCTGATTCGCCAGCTAGAGAACCAGAAGGTGATCAGCAAGACTCACTCACCCTTCAACAGCCCCATATGGCCAGTCCGAAAATCTAATGGCAAGTGGAGACTGACAGTGGGCTACCATGGCCTGAATGAAGTGACACCAGCGATGAGTGCTGCCGTGCCGGATATGCTAGAGGTCCAATATGAACTGGAGTCGGAGGCAGCCAAATGGTATGCCACGATTGACATAGCTAATGCATTCTTCTCCATTCCCATAGCACCAGAGTGCAGGCCACAGTTTGCATTCACCTGGAGGAGCATCCAGTACACCTGGAATCAATTGCCCCAGGGGTGGAAACACAGCTCCACCATTTGCCATGGACTGATCCATAATGCACTGGAGAAAGGTGGGGCTCCAGATCACCTGCAGTACATTGACAACATCGTCACGGGGGGGAACACAGCGAAGGAAGTTTTTGAGAAGGGAAGTAAGATAATTGAGATCCTCTTGAGGGCTGGTTTTGCCGTAAAACGAAGTAAAGTTAAGGGACCGGCCCAGGAGATTCAGTTCTTGGGAGTGAGGTTCCCAATCGATGTGATCAACAAAATAGCAGCCGTATTCATACCAACCAGTAAACAGGACACCCAGTCTTTCTTGGGCACTGTGGGGTTTTGGAGGATGCACATCCCAGACTACAGCCAGATTGTGAGCCCGCTCTACCATGTGACCTGAAAGAAGAACGATTTTGAATGGGGCCCTGAGCAACAACAGGCCTTTGAACAGATTAAACAGGAGATTGTGCAGGCAGTAGCCCTTGGGCCAGTCCGGGCAGGACAAGATATAAAGAATGTGCTCTACACCGCAGCCGGGAAGAATGGTCCTACCGGGAGCCTCTGGCAGAGGGCACCCGGGGAGACTCCAGGCCAGCCACTAGGATTTTGGAGTCATGGATACAAAGGCTCTGAAGCCAACTACACTCCAACGGAGAAGGAGATATTGGCAGCATATGAAGAAGTCTGAGCTGCCTCAGAGGTGGTCGGCACTGAAGCATAGCTCCTCCTGGCACCTCGAATGTCATTGCTGGGCTGGATGTTCAAAGGAAGGGACTCCTCTACACACCATGTAACGGATGCCACATGGAGTAAGTGGGTCTCACTAATAACACAACGGGCTCGGATAGGGAACCCCACTCATCCAGGAATACTGGAGGTGATCACAAACTGGCCAGAGGGCGAAGATTTTGAGATGCCATCACAGAAGAAGATGACACAAGCTGAGGAAGCCCCACCATATACCAAGCTGCCAGATGAGGAGAAGCGCTATGCCTTGTTTACTGATGGGTCCTGTCACATTGTGGGAAAACATCGATGGTGGAAAGCTGCTGTGTGGAGCCCCACATGATGAGTCGCCAAAGCTACTGAGGGACAGGGTGAGTTGAGCCAGTTTGCAGAGGTGAAAGCCATCCAGCTTGCTCTAGATATTGCTGAGCGAGAAAGGTGGCCGAGGCTTTACCTCTACACTGACTCATAGATGGTGGCAAATGCTCTGTCAGGGTGGTTGCAGCAGTGGAAAGAGAGCAACTGGCGGTGTAGAGGGAAGCCCATATGGGCTGCTGGACTATGGCAGGATATTGCGGCTTGGGTGGAAAACCTAGTTATGAAGGTGCGCCATGTGGATGCTCATGTAGTCAAGAGTTGGGCCACTGAAGAACACCAGAACAACCAGCAGGTGGACCAGGCTGCCAAGATTAAAGTGGCCCAGGTGGATCTGGACTGTCATCTTAAGGGTGAATTATTTCTTGCCCGGTGGGCCCATGAGACCTCGGGTTACCAAGGAAGGGATGGGACATATAGATGGGCTCAAGATCAAGGGGTGGATCTTACCATAGATGCCATCGCAGAGGTCATACATGAATATGAAACATGTGCTGTGATTAAGCAAGCCAAGCGAATAAAGCCCCAGTGGTACGGAGGACGATGGTTGAAATATAAATACGGAGAGGCCTGGCAGATTGACTACATCACACTGCCACAGACCCATCAAGGAAAGCACTATGTGCTTGCAATGGTGGAAGCGACCACTGGGTGGCTGGAAACATATTCAGTACCCCACGCCACCGCCCGGAACACCATCCTGGGCCTGGAGAAGCAAGTCCTGTGGTGACACGGCAGGCTAGAGAGGATTGAGTCTGACAATGGGGCTTATTTCCAAAACAATCTCATAGACACCTGAGCAGAAGAACATGGCATCGAGTGGATCTACCACATCCCCTACCACGCATCAGCCTCCGGAAAAATTGAAAGGTACAATGGACTATTGAAGACCACACTGAAGGCGATGGGAGGTGGAACTTTCAAGAACTGGGACACTCATCTGGCAAAGGCCACCTGGTTAGTCAACACCAGGGGGTCTGTCAATCGGGCTGACCCTGCCCATTCAAAGCTTCCATGTGCTGTGGATGGGGATAGAGTCCCTGTAATACACATGAGGAATGTTTTGGGAAAAATGGTCTGGGTCAGTCTTGCCTCAGGCAAAGGCAAACCCATCCATGGGATTGCCTTTGCTCAGGGACCTGGGTACACCTGGTGGGTGATGCAAGAGGATGGAGAAGTCCGGTGTGTGCCTCAGGGGGACTTAATTTTGGGGGAAAATGGCCAGTAAACTGTATTATATTTCTTTTTGATTGCTAGATAGCTGCGGGGCATGGTGTCGATGGTACAGAATAAGGGGTGGATAATGTCCTGGTTCAGCCAGGACAGAGTTCATTTGGTGCAGCTAGGCTATTCTATACCATGCTGACATCGTGCCCCAGGGCCAGTTCCGGTGGTGGTCAGTTCCTGGTTCGGTGGTTTGGCGCGTGTGTGGGTGTGTTCAGCTCGTCCCTTTGTCCTGGGTATTGCCTTTTTCTGTGTATTGCTTCTTTCTTGCTATTGTTATTGCCTTTGTTACTGCAACTGTTTCTTATGCGTTTCTGTATTAAACCTTCCTTATCTCAACTCAAAAAGGCATTTTAGAACCTTTTTTTTCTTTCTCTGTCCCCAGCCCGTGGCAGTGGGGAGGTGGCGGGGAGCAGCGGTGCGGCCACGCAGCGGCTCGGCTAGCCATGGCTTTACTAAACCCCCACAATAGGTTCATACCTGGTACATCATTTACAAGGTGAAAATATCAGGGCTGTTAACTGAGCATCAGTCACCAATCAGGTTTCAAGCAGACAACTTGCTTGGTTTTTCTTAAACTCCTATTGTTAGGGATATTTTAAGTAGGTGTGCACATTAATTCCTTAGAGAGCTGACAATACCTCAGCAGGTAAAAGAATCAAAGGACGATGACAGTCCTGGGATTAAAAAGGCTGGGCTTGTGCCTTGTGTGGTTTGGGTTCATAACAAATGACCAATTATGTCTGTTATTTTAGAAAAGCTATCTTTGCAAGCTACATACATCTTGCTATCTATGATGCTCCCTGTTTAAAATTAACATGAAGAACAGATGGAATTCATTCTTAAAGGGTAAGAGGTTTAAATGATTGTACGGTGACTTCCTTTAAGTCAGAAAAGTATATACAATGGACTTCGAGGGAAATTATGCAAGATCATGGCCTAGACAAAAAAAATATGTTGGTCGTCCTTGACCTTAAGTCTATCAGTTATTCTAGATATTATATCCCTAAAAACTACAAAACATGCAAGTTCCACCATGGCACAAGCAGTATTGTTTCTACCAGCTCTTGTTTGGAACAACACAAACTGAGTTGAAAATAACTAATTAAGCAAAATGGTAGATAGCATCCAAGTCCTACATGCACCCCGTTGTTCCACTTTTCAGTTGTGTGTCCCCATATCACATCAGAAAGGATTGCAAAAATAATTTTCTCACAATAAGTTCCTGTGTATTTAAAATATACAAAGAAAACTAATCGCATTAATATATAAAAATATTTCATTGTCTTTAGTCAGGGAAGGATGGTACAACTTCAGGATCCTGTCCTATATGATTGTCTTGGTGGACAGCCAACAGTGTCACCAACACAAGGAATTGTATGGGTTACCAGCAAGAGCAGTACAGAAGCATCATGTAACCAGACAGTAAGTATCTTACATAGTTTTTGAAGCAGTAATTTTGTCTTATTTGAGAGAAGAAACACAAGGCAGTGTCTATGTAGATAACTTTGTTTCAAATTACAACAGTTTCTCCTCAGACTTTTTGTCCCAGAACTGACAGATTTGCAGTCATTTTTACTCAGAAAAATGAACATACATCAGTTACTTCCCCCACGAAGAACCAGTTATTACAAGGATTTAAACTTCTTTGTATCATGTTCTGTGATAAGGGAAAGGTGTCAGTAGGATTACTCCAAAGCAAAAAAGGCAAAGATTCTTGAGCAATCAATCAGATGACCATAGCTTCTATAGAAAAATAATCTGGCCTGGTGTGGTTGTTCAGCAATTTTTTCTCCATGGTGATAAACCAGCTCCCATACTCTGAGCAAGGGTCATGATGAAAGCAAGCGCAATGTGAGTGAAGGCTGCTTGCAATTCTCTCTATCCTATTTTTTTTTCCAAATATTATCTAGTTCACTGCTTTTTCATCTGTTAAAAGGGCCTCACGGGGAAATGAAATTTTATTATAGGCCTAATCTTTCAAAATGTATCATCCCATCTAAATACTTGTCTTAGCATTTCATCAAGAACAAAACAGGAGCAGAAACTTTTTCCTCTTTACATAGGTCAAAAGGTAAAAGAAAAATAAATTTTAAAACCACAACTCCATTTTTTCTTCCTTTAAAAGATGAGCGCATCAGTGATTTTTGAATATTCCTGAATTCCAATACACCACACAAGTGAGAATATGCAAAGGCAATAGACCAATAAAACACATTCACTATGGTAAGGAAATGCTTTCTTTCGGATTGTCAATTTAAAAACTTGAATGACTGCTAAAATCATTTTAATTTTCCTTTAAATTAAAAAGTGAATCCCTTATCAGAAATAAAGACAAAAGAAAGAGCAGAGAACAGAAACTATCTACTAATCACACATATGGTTATTTTCTCCAAAAAACCTGCTTTTGATTAATTTCTTTAGTCAAAGGAGAGAAGACTTTATAATAGTATAAAAGAAAAAGTAGATACAATATAGAGCATGTGATTAAAATAATTGATAGTCTATACATGGTAATTGTTTGATATCCAGCATAATCACTGTCAAACTGCAGAAAAGTCCTGCAGAAAAGCAGGACTCCCTAGCAGAATGTTATTCCTGAATATTTTTATGGGAGATTAACTTTTTACCAAGGAATAGTATAAAGGAGCTTATTATCAGAATAAGTTAATGGTCTTGCTGCTTTGAAATAGTCTAAGATCAGTACGATCCCCTAGTTATACTAACGTGGAGCACAGAGGGCTGAGATAAGGACAAAATCCGACCAGAGCATGTCAAAACAATTTCTTTATGTGTATATATATATATATATAGGTTCAATAGTGTATATTTACAATGCTGGCCAATTTGTTTGCATGGTGGTCCTGTATTAACCCTTATATCCTCTATGTGTTCCCAGTGATAGTGTTTATCATTTATGGGAAAATGGTCAAGGGCCTTGTTTTGCTTTACTGGATACTGATGAGTTATGATATGATTGTGTCATTGCTGGGGGGGTGAACTTGTACCTGTATGTGGCCTGGGCATTTGTTAGTGGTCGCATCCCATTTATAGAAGTGAGACAAGGGGAGGAAACCTTCCCAGCTTTTCAGAATTTTGGTTATCCTTGGAACGTCCAGGTCAGCACGCTCTCACTGCTGTGTTTTCTGAATGTCTGACAAGTCCTGTTTAGGGTTATACAGTTCTTATTCAATAATATCACCCAGAGACCTGCCCCAAGGCTGGATAATTATGAGTGGCAGGATATGTAGGATAAGTATGGGCAAGTGTCTAGGCCAGTGGTCACCTCCAATGCTTTGTAATTTCACTCCTGAACATGTGCAGATTCCTAGGAGACACAAATCACTGCAATGAGTTGGGGACTTACTCATGCCTGCCACATCCTCCTCAACACTATTCAATGCCCTCAAGGGGAAGAAAAGTTCTCTGGGCCTAAAAACGGAGCAACTGGTACTGCAGCTGAGCCACAAAAACAGCCTATGCCAATATCAGTCGCCCCTATACAGAAAAAGAAATACACCAAAAAATCAGTTTGCTTTGTGAGGGATGAAGATGAACTAGGGCCATCATGAGAACAGGAAGAGTCAGAGGTGATCACCCGATCTCTATCCCTGAGTGAGCTGCAAGATACGCAAAAGGACTGCCTTCCAGGCAAGCAGATTATCACTTGGCTGCTCTCATGCTGGAATGGTGGAACTGTTGTTTTGGAATTAGAGGGGAAAGAGGCCAAGCAATTGGGATCCTTGTCTAGGGAAGTAGGCATTGACAAAACAATTGGAAAACAGGCTCAAGCCCTCATCCTTTGGAGGCAACTCCTGTCAAGTGTAAGGGAAAGGTACCCCTTCAAGGGTAATGTCACATGTCAGCTAAGCAAGTGGACCAACATGGAGAGAGGTATTCAGTACCTGAGGGAATTAGCTGTGCTGGAGATTATTTATAGCGATCTGAATGATGAGCAATCACCCATGGTTCCAGATCAGGCCCACTGCACACCACCCACGTGGCAGAAGTTCCTGCAAAGTGCACCACCATCATATGCCTATTCATTGACAGTGGTGTCTTGGAGACACAACCAGGGACAAACAGTGGACAAAATGGCTGGCCAACTCAGGCAATATGAAGGAAGCATCTCTTCCTCTCTACATGCCTGTGTTTCAGCTGTGAGGGAACTGTCTTGGGAGGTCCAGAAAATCAAGGAAGACAAGCCCTACTCTCCACCTGTATGGGCCCATTTCTTGGCTATTAGGAGCGGATGTTTCTTTGCCCAAAAGAAAGACCAAGGAAGGTACACACCACAGGGTACTCTGTGTTTCTACCTACATGACCATGGACAAGACGTGAGGAAGTGGCATGGAAAACCCACCTCAACCCTAGCTGCACCGCTACATGAGTTGTAAGTGAAAATGATCATGAAAGGGGAGTCTTCCAAGAAATGTCCCTTCAGTTTTGAGTTAGAAATCCCTCAGACAGAATAGAACAGCCAGTCTTACATCTGACTCTCTTGAGGGGACCTTGAAATCATTTTTACAAGAAGTGAGCAACTCTGATCAGGATTAGAGGAACCCTACCTCCAGCCAGGTGAGGAAAGGTGTAGTCGGATTTACTGGACTGTGTGGATTGGATGGCCTGGCACATCAGACCCACAAGAATAAAAGCCAGTAGATACTGGTGCACAGCGCACCCTTATGCCATCAAGCTATAGTGGGGTTGAACCCACTGCAGTGACAGGGAGAGCCCAACAGCTGACACTACTGGAAGCTGAAGTGAGTCTAACTGGGAAGAACTGGCATAAACACCCCATTGTGACTGGCCCAGA
The DNA here is from genome assembly GCA_032159205.1 of Eurystomus glaucurus suahelicus. Lineage (NCBI taxonomy): Eukaryota > Metazoa > Chordata > Aves > Coraciiformes > Coraciidae > Eurystomus > Eurystomus glaucurus. The sequence goes on along the minus strand of JAVFHW010073741.1, from coordinate 37,288 downwards.
GGCCCTGTGCATCCTGAGAATAGACTATCTCAGGAGAGGGTACTTCAAAGGACCCGAAAGGGTACCAATGGGCATTTGCTCAGCTGCCAACCGAACAATTGCCCAGCTTACCCAGTCTCTCAGAGGACCATTCAGTACTGGGGTAGCTGAAGGTTGAAGAGTAGCAGGTGCCAAGTGCTACGACGACGGTGCACCAGCAGCAGTATCACATCAACTAAGATTCCCTGGTCCCCATCCAGCAGCTGATCTGTCAACTAGAAAGCCAGAAGGCAATCAGCAAGACTTGCTTGTCCTTCAATAGCCCCATGTGGCCAGTGTGAAAGTCTAATGGAGAATGAAGGCTACCAGTGGACTACTGTGGCCTGAATGAGGTTACACCAGCAATGAGTTGTCAAGGTTTAAGTCACTTCCAGAGGTGCAATTAGTTAGAAGAGCCTCAGATGAAAAGTAAAATCACTGAGCAGAATTGGTATGGTTCTAACTCAAACCAAGACATGAGTGCTCTATTGCCAGATATGCTAGAGCTCCAATATGAACTGCAGTCAAGCAGCCAAGTGGTACACTATGACTGATAGCACTAACGCATTTTTCTCCATTCTAATAGCATCAGAGTGCAGGCCACAGTTTGCATTCACCTGGAGGGGTGTCCAGTACACCTGGAATCAATTGCCCCAGCGGTAGAAAAACAGGTCTACCATTTGCCATGGACTGATCCACACTGCACTGGAGAAAGGTGGGGCTCCTGAACACCTGCAGTATATTGATGACACCATTGTATGGGGGGATACAGCAGAGGAAGTTTTTGAAAAAGGAAAGAAAATAGTTTAAATCCTCCCAAATGGCCTGTTTTGCAATGAAATAAAGTTAAGGGACTTGCACAGGAGATTCAATTCTTAGGAATAAAATAGCAAGATGGGCACTGTCACATGCGAATGGACATGATAAACAAGATAGTAGCTGTGTCCCCACCAACCAGTAAAAAGGACACTCAATCTTTCTTGGGCACTGTGGGGTTCTGGAGGATGCACATCCCAGACTACAGCTTGATTGTGAGCCCGCTCTACCATGTGACCCAGAAGAAGAACGATTTTGAACGGGGCCCTGAGCAGCAACAAGCCCTTGAACAAGTTAGACGGGAGGTTGCTCAGGTAGCAGCCCTTGGGCCAGTCTGGGAGGACAAGATGTTAAAAACATGCTCTACACCACAGCTGGGAAGAACAGTCCTACCTAGAGCCTCTGGCAGAGGGCACCCGGGGAGACTCCAGGCCAGCCACTAGGATTTTGGAGTCATGGATACAAAGGCTCTGAAGCCAAATATACTTCAACTGAGAAGGAGATACTGGCAGCGTATGAAGGAGTCTGAGCTGACTCAGAGGTGGTCAGCACTGAAGCACAGCTCCTCCTGGCACCTCGAATGTCATTGCTGGGCTGGATGTTCAAAGGAAGGGACTCCTCTACACACCATGCAACGGATGCCACATGGAGTAAGTGGGTCTCACTGATAACACAATGGGCTCGAATAGAGAACCCCATTCGCCCAGGAATATTGGAGTTGATCATGAACTGGCCAGAGGGCGAAGATTCTGGGATGTCACCAGAGCAGGGGGTGACATGTGCTGAGGAAGCCCCACTATATAACAAGCTGCCAGACAAGATGTGATACATCCTGCTCACTGATGCGTCCTGTCGCATTGTGGGTAAACATTGATGGTGGAAAGTTGCTGTGTGGAGTCCCACATGACAAGTCACCAAAGCTACTGACGGATAAGGTGAGTCAAGCCAGTTTGCAGAGGTGAAAGCCATCCAGCTTGCTCTAGATATTGCTGAGCAAGAAGCATGGCCAAGATTCTATCTCTACACTGACACATGGGCGCCCTGTGGGGGTGGTTGCAGCAGTGGAAACAGAGCAACTGGCAGCACAGAGGTAAACCCATGCGGGATGCTGGATTACGGCAGGATATTGCGGCTCAAGTAGAGAACCTCATTATAAAGGTGTGCCACATGTATGTCCATGTACCCACGAGTAGGGCCACTGGAGAACATCAAAACAACTAGCAGGTGGACCAGGCTGCCAAGATTAAAGTGGCCCAGGTGGATCTGGACTGTCATCTTAAGGGTGAATTATTTATTTCTCGGTGGGCCCATGGGACCTCGAGTCATAAAGGAAGGGATGGGCCATATAGATGGGCTTGAGATCGAGGGGTGAACCTGACCATAGACACTATTACAGAGGTCATCCATGAATGTGAAATGTGTGCTGCAATCAAGAAAACCAAACGGTTAAAGCCGCAGTGGTATGGAGGAGGATGGCTGAAATATAAATACAGAGAGGCCTGGCAGATTGACTACATCACACTGCCACAGACCCATCAAGGCAAGTACCACATGCTTACAAAGCTGGAAGCACCCACTGGATGGCTGGAAATGTATCCACTGCCCTATGCCACCACCCAGAACACCATCCTGGGCCTGAAAAAGCAAGTCCTGTGGCAACACGGCACCCCAGAAAGGATTGAATCAGACAACGGGACCCATTTCTGAAACGACCTCATAGAAGCCTGGGCAGAAGAGCACAGCATCGAGTGGATCTATCACATCTCCTACCATGCACCAGCCTTCGGTGAAAATACAGTGGACTCTTAAAACCTACATTGAAAGCAATGGGGGATGGGGCTTTCAAACATTGGGGCACACGGCTAGCAAAGGCCACCTGGTTGGTCAGCACAAGAGGATCTGCCAGTTGAGCTGGCCCTGCCCAGTCAAAACTTCTACATATGGCAGATAGGGATAAAGTCCCTGTAGTGCACAAGGAGCGTATTGGGAAAAATTAATCACAGAATCACTCTGGTTTGAAAAGACCTTTAAGATCATCAAGTCCAACCACTAACCTAACTCTACTGTGACCAACACCGAACCATGTCCCCTGGCCCCACATCTTCATGTCCTTTAAATATCACCAGGGATAGTGATTCAACCACCTCCCCGAACAGCGTGGTCCAGTGCTTGACAACCCTTACACCATGTGTCTGAGGGTGTTGCCCAAATGTGTCTTGAATATTGTCCAGTTTGATGCCATTAACGCCTCCCTGGGGAGCCCACTCCAGTGCTCCACCACCTCTTCCTAATGTCCAGCCTAAACCTCCCCTGGCACAGCTTCCTACCATTCCCTTGGGTCCTATCATTGGTAACCAGAGAGAAGTGATCAGCATCTGCTCCACCCCACTTCCCTAGTAAGGCAGCAATGAAGTCTTCCCTCAGTCTCCTCTTCTCCAGGCTGAACAGACCAAGTGACTTTAGCCACACCTCATATGGCATCCCCTCTAAACCCTTTACCAACTTGGTGGCCTTCCTCTGGACACATTCCAGTAGCTTTACATCCTTTTTGTACTGTGGCACCCAAAACTGCACACAGTACTCAAGATGGGGCTACACCAGTGCAGAGTAAAGGGGGACAATCAGTTCCCTCAACCGGCTAGCAATGTTGTGCTTGATGCACCCCAGGACTCTGTTGGTCCTTCTGGCTGCCAGGGCACACTGTTGGCTCATGTTCAACCTGCCATCGACCAGAACCCCCAGATCTCTCTCCACAGGACTGCTCTCCAGCCTCCCTCTCACCAGAATGTATGTGTATCCAGGGTTATCATGTCCCAGGTGCAAAATCTGGCACTTGTCTTTGTTAAACTTCATGTGATTGGTGACTGCTCACCTCTCTGACTTGTCCAGATCCCTCTGCAGGGCCTCTCTGCCCTCAAGAGTGTCAACTGCTTCCCCCAATTTGGTGTCATCCGCAAACTTAGTTAGTAAACCTTCAAATCCTACATCTAAGTCATTTATGAATATATTAAAGAGCACTGGCCCTAAGATGGATCCCTGCAGAACCCTGCTATTGACTGGTCACCAGCCCAATGCAACCCCATTTACTATGACCCCCTGAGCTCTACCCATCAACCAATTGCTCACCCACTGTATTATGTGCTTGTCCATCTGGATGCTGGACAATTTGTTTAGGAGGATACTGTGAGAGACAGTATCAAAGGCCTTACTGAATCCAGAAAGATTACACCAATTGGCTTCCCTCAGTCAACTAGGTAGGTGACCTTGTCATAGAAAGAAATCAAGTTTGTTAAGCAGGACTTTCTCCTAATGAACCCATGTTGGCTGGGACCAATGACTGTGTTGTCTTTTAGGTGCTTTTCAATAGCTCACAGAATAATCTTCTCCATAATCTTACGAGGCACTGAGGTGAGACGAACAGGCCTGTAATTTTTTGGAACTGGTGCACAGCTCAGTCACTGTCCACTACTACATAGCAAGGTCCTCCTCAATAGATAAAAGTTCTCTCTTTTATTCAACAAGTGTTAATAGAAGTGTCTTAAATATTAAATAAACTTTTTTCCATTAACTTCAGCACTGAAAATACACCCAAGGAACGTAGCACAGACAAAAAAATACTGTGCATGGCAAAGTCAGAAAGAAAATGCTACCATATTATGCAATTGTTCCCCCACTGAAATAATCTTAATGTCCTTCTTTCTCCTCCATTTGATCACATTATGAAAACATTTTTCCAGTTTAGATAAGGTTGGGGGTTTTAGTTCTTCTTTTTATTTTCTTCATTATACTGGCTTTTCCTTTCCCTCAATTCTGCAGTGAGCAGACCGCATGCACGCACACATGCACACACACACACCGCCTTTGCAGTTTCTCTGCTTTTAGCAATAATTTGCACATAATGGAACAGCCAGAAGGGGGTTTGATCAATGACCTCTGTCTTGGAGATGTTGTTCCAAGGGAAACACATCTGCCAACATAAAGTATTGGAGCAATCATAGCTCAGTGAGCACCATAATAAGCAACTGTTACACTGGAGCCATCAGTCATGTTCAGTTACAGACCTGAAAGGATATGGCACCTCAGGGAGCAATGTCCTTCCATAAATTTGGGCAGAAATGAAGAATGATTTGCAATCAAGTAATAAAAGGCCTAAAAAAGGTCCACCATGCATACTAACATCCAATACAGCTGACAAAGAAAATAAAAAACCTTGGCATTGTTTGCTCGTTATGTAAACTACACAGCTGTCCAAGCAATTAAGATATGATTTTGGGAATTCTCTCGTAAAAATTTGCTAACAGTGCTTCCACTTGTGAAAGTGACATTCTTCTTTATCAGTAAAGTGCATTTCATTAAAGTAATGCAATTTCATCTAGTTTAATAGTAGGAATTGCTTAACCTTATGGCAAGAGTACGTAAACAACATAAAATTAATGACACTGTGCATTGTGGGAATAGATTTGCATTAGTGACAGCATTGATCAAGTAATAGAGAAACTAACATGCACTTCCAATTGTTGGTACTCTAGGGATTTCTGTTGAGTATCTGCAGTCATATTTCTGGTCTTCTGGTTGCAAAACTGCTAGAAAAGGTAATATTCACAGTAAGCTTTGCAATGTCTCTTTACTAACACTAATGAAATAAGCATGATAAAAAGGTCATAGGTCTGAGAGGATCCATCTTCACAGACAGGCTAAAAATATAATTGAAACAGAAGAGACATGCAGGGGTCTTTTAGAAGTGGTGATACACTTTAATTGTGCAACACTCCCATGATTCAGGAAGGTTTTTTCTTCCATTCCCTCAGATAAGAAAATTTGTTAAGTGCTACAGCCACCACTTCATGTTCTGATACTTTTGCGTATCCAGCTATAGGAATGCTTATTCTTCTTTATGTGCTGCACTTCTACCATTAATGATGTGGTTGTATGACATTATGCAGTACTGTGGGCAGGACAATTCTCTAGTATGTGAGATTTTCACATGCCAAAGTCAAGAAAAAATACCAAGGGCATCTAAGTCACATCTGTTCCCAGCAGGATCTTTGGCGTTTTCTTTTTCCAGTGATGAGGCTTTACCACTGTACAAGCATAGCAGGAAAGCCTGTTGTGGGCAGTCTGACCCTTTTGTTATCAGGAGGTGCTTTTCTCTGGCCCATCTTGATGCCTGAGATTAAAAATCCTATGGTTTCTTAGAGAGGTTTGGTGACTTCCTGAAAAGTCTCAGGCCATCACTAACATGTGCAGCCATAGGAGTAGCCCTAGTTAATGCAGTTGGATCTTAATGCTTATATTTACATACAGCACTAAAAGCCTTCTTTTAGCTCCTCTTTGTTCCGGAGGAACTACTTAATAAAAGACATCTGAAGTGATCTAATTATATTAGTTTTTGTTCCAGGAGTATGAGCAGGAAACCCGTCATAGAGATGGTGGGAGGTAGGGAGATGGGGTATGCTTTTGCAGAGATTGGGAAAGTCACCACCATCAAAAAACATTACTTGTGCTAGGCCTTTTGTTTTGGTTTGTTTTGCCCTTTTTTAGTTTATTGTTCCTTTTAGAGCTTTTAATATAAAAGACAAAAACTAATTGTGTCTCTTTCTTCCAGATGACAGACATAAGTGGAATTATTAACTCCAAATCCCCTTCACTTAAATAGCTTCATGACAGAAAAAAATGCCTTGGGCTGCAGAGATTCCTACTAAAACAACATACGCATAGTAGACAAGCTGAGGAAAAACAGTATTGGTCTCAAATCTCCTTAAGCAATAGCAATCCAAGGTGCTATTTGAAACAATAGTGGGTGACACTTTCAGATACTACTGAGTTAGACTCTTTGTTCAAAGTGCCCTTTTCATATCAAAGTCATTCCTCATTTAAAGTTATGAAAACAAGAGCCATGCAACTAGAGGGAAAGGGCATTTTACCAGCAATCAGCAGGCTTCTTGATTATACAGACCTAGAGTGGAAAATCAAACAAAGGGCAAATTCCTCTTACTTAAGATGTGCCAGGATGTCATTCCAGATGGCAGACCAGACACATTACTGGATTAATGAGAGCAGGGTAGAATAAACGTTACAAATCTCAAGCCTAAAAAGCCTAAATCAGTATAATTCCTAAAGCCATCAATGGGACAATTTCTAGGTACAGAACAAGCAGGTCTCTGCATGGATGATCTCTAAACCAAGTAAGAAGGGGATTAAGAGGATGCAATATGTAAGTCCCTAAAGGCATTTTAGTCTTAACCAGTTTACTGCAAATCACAGTAGGACTCCAGGATACTGTAAGTAGTTAACAGGGTTAACTTATGACAGGGAAACTCATCCCAAGCAATGCTAACAACTCCTGCAGGGTTTTAGAAGTCTGAGACTCAGACTTACAAAATAAGCCTTTCTGCAATTATTCAAACTTTTTTTCCTTCTTTTTTGCAAGTCAGCCTACAGCAAGTCTAGGAAAGCTAGGCAAAGATCCCATTATCTTTATTTGCTATTATCCATCATGAAGTTCTTTTTAGAGGGGAAGAATACACTCCAGAATAAATCTGGACAAGCAATTCCTGCCTTTTTCACAAATAAGTTGCCCATTCTTAGAGGAAGGAAATAAGCCTGACAGTGACAGTAGGCATTATGGGTAGTGTCAAACAGCTCTCCAGAAACATATTTTCTAGGGTAAGTCCTGCAGTTATTGATTGTTTCTAAATATGAAACCATTATACTGTTCTATAGTTTTTTGCAGTTACAGCCCCCAGCACTTACAAAATGCACTGATATACCGAAAACAACATTGGGGGTGGAGGAGTCCAGGCAGAGGAGGAAACCCGTGTATTTAAACAGAGATCTATTCCTATGCACCAAGAGAGAAAAAAATTTCTGAAGTTCTCCTGGTAAGGATTATTAAATCAGAGGAGGGCCACCATGTCTTAATTCCTCTAATACTTTTATTTCATTGATGCCACCCTTCTATGATTTGGATTTTAAAAGCTCTTTTCTCCTTTTGCTTCCCAGTTTTCACAGGATTGTTTCTTGCTCTTTACACAGCAAAGCATCTTTTTCTTAGAGATGATGTATCAATGCTGACCTTACTCATCACTGAAAAACTTACTAATCACTGAATGAACACAGTAGATCTGGGGTAAGGGGAGGAAGATTTGAATGCTTTCCTTTCATCTCATATTTTAGAAGCAGTATATGAAGTAGATAATTGTGTCATCATATCATACTTTTTAATCCATACTTTTTCTGTGCCCCCAGCACCGAATCTTGATTTCTGTGAATAGTTAGAACTTATTATTTCCCTCTCCTTGTTTCTCTCTCAAACATCTTTCATTAAAAGTCGCTGGTGTTGTCATTTTGTGAGGGAGGACACATGATCTCCTTTGCACTGGGTGAGACTTCTTGTAGCCCAGAGGACTCTGCCACTCATATAATACAAATGATGACAAGTTCTGAATCATAGTTAGCACAGTGCCTCTTCTCTTTTAGGTTTGAACAAAATATAAACAGCTAATGAGAGAACTTCTTCCATGAGTAGAGGGCCAACATATAACCCTCTTGGACCTCTTGGGACCCATGGTAAATTGCACCATTTGAAAATTAGGCTGTGTTTTTTAAAGGTTTCATGCCAACAACAATATATGTCATATTATTTCATAATTAAAATGTTCGATTTATTTGAAACCCACCTATAACACATATAACTTGCCCTGGTTAGACTCTCAATTATCTCAATGACAAATCAAACTCAACACTAGCTTCAAACACAAGAAAGCAAATATTGGACTGCTTAATGTCTCATATGTCCCATGTTATGTTTCCCATAACATCCTCATGAGCAAGCTCAGGAAGTGTGAGGTAGAAGAACAGACAGTGAGATGGATTAAGAACTGGCTACACGACAGAGCCCAAAGAGTGGTGATCAATGGTGCCAAGTCCAGCTGGAGACCTGTAACTAGTGGAGTCCCCCAAGGATCAGTGCTGGGTCCAGTCCTGTTCAACATCTTTATCAACGACCTCGATGAAGGGACAGAGTGTCTTCTCAGCAAGTTTGCTGATGATACAAAACTGGGAGGTTCAGCTGATACACCTGAAGGCTGTGCGCCCATTCAGCAGGATTTGGACAGACTGGAGAGCTGGGCAAAGAGGAACCTAATGAGGTTCAACAAGAAGAAGTGCAGAGTCCTGCACCTGGGAAGCAGCAACAAAATGCACCAGCACAGACTGGGAGGCAATCTGCTAGAGAGCAGCTCTGTGGAGAAGGACCTTGGAGTCCTGGTGGACAGCAAGTTATCCATGGGACAGCAATGTGCCCTTGTGGCCAAGAAAGCCAATGGTATCCTGGGGTGCATTAAGAAGAGTGTGTCCAGCGGATCAAGGGAGGTCCTCCTCCCCCTCTACTCCGCCCTGGTGAGACCTCACCTGGAGTACTGCATTCAGTTCTGAGCTTCCCAGTTCAAGAGGGACAGAGATCTACTTGAGAGAGTCCAATGGAGGGCTACGAGCATGATTAAGGGACAGGAACACTTGCCTTATGAGGAAAGGTTGAGAGACCTGGGGCTTTTTATTCTGGAGAAGAGAAGACTGAGAGGGGATCTAATTAATGTGTATAAATAGATGAGGGCTGG
>JAVFHW010073741.1:11740-27736 GCA_032159205.1 Eurystomus glaucurus suahelicus | reverse complement strand
TGATAGGACAAGGGGCAATGGATGCAAGCTAGAGCGCAGGAAGTTCCACCTCAACATGAGGAGGAACTTCTTTACTGTGAGGATTCCAGAGCACTGGAACAGGCTCCCCAGAGAGGTTGTGGAGTCTCCTTCTCTGGAGACTTTCAAGACCCGTCTGGATGCATTCCTGTGTAACCTGCCCTAGATTCTATGATCCTACTTGGCGGGGGGGATGGACTTGATGATCTCCAGAGGTCCCTTCCAACCCCTAACATTCTATGATTTTATGATTCTATGTCTAGTACTCTGCACTAGAACTACAAAGACGTTGCCTCACCTAATACAAAGAAATTATCATGAAATTGAAATAAATCAATAAAGAGATTCCTTTTATTCCTCTTTTCCCTCCCCTCCAGCTCTCGTTATACAAATCTAACATATTCTGAATACGATAGAAAAGCACACGAAAAACATTCTCCTATGCTGGTATCACCACATACAGCCTCAATTATATTTTCCTGATGGGTAAGATTTAGGGGAGCAGCCATGTAATGGAAGATACTCAAATTTCCTGAATGCGGAATGAATGCTTTACATGAGATAGTCATTAAGGAATGTTTTGTTGTTTTAAAACGCTTGATAAGATAGATCCTAGATTCGGTGAAGACATAGCCCTTCTGCTTTGTCCAGCAGAACCTATAAACTCTCTTGTGTTGTGCTCTAAATTTGCAGTACCTTATCTTTGGCATTCATTTCATTTAGCTATAAGACCAATAAGGACTTATACTTAAAGGTACTCTAGAGATCTGTCTTTTATAATTCTGATACTTTGATTTAATTCAAAACAGGTAATAATCTCCATTCAATCTCATCTCCACCATACCACAAACAAACTCCTGATTTGCTTTAAAATGTTTTATGAGAAGATACAAAGATAAAAAGTGTTTAGAGTAGCCATTTGTCATCTAGCAAACCTATTGTTCATTCCAATTGACTTGAAAACTGAATATGAATTGATAGCCACTGCCTATTCTTTCACAACCATACCCTGCCTATTTGATTATTATTAAGCTGCAATTAAAATATTTCTCTCCCTTTCCCTTAGCAATTGTTATTTGCTACATAATTTGGGCCAGACTCATACAAACTTGAAAGTTTCAGTGGAAGAAAAAAAAAAAAGCAAGCAGTATTTTGGCATTACTTTTTGGCTTTCGAATAACAAGTGTGAGTAAAAAAAGCCACAATTAATACATCAGAGAGCTCTGCCAGGCTTGTACAGCATTACAGGATTTTTCAGCTATAAAGAAACATATTGAATCTTTAGAGCACAGCCCATTCTTCACTGCTTCAGTTGTCTTCTTTTGTTTACAAGTCCCTGCCATCCTTCTCTGTGAATTGAATGCTAAACTGTCTCTGGAGAGACGTTATATTGCTTACAGAATGCCTCAGCAGATGGTGCTTCCTGTTGCAACAGAAGGCTGTGATTACACCTGAACTCTTCAAGAACTCAAACAGAAAAACAAGATAAATGGAAGTCTTAAAGCTCTATCCTTTTCCTCCTCTGTTCTTCCACGTTCAGAAAAAAAAAAAAAAAAATCTAGATTTGGAAACTGCTAACATTTTACCAGAACAGTTTGTCCCAACCTCCAGTTCTGACATTTGGTCACTCCATACCTTTTTATACTATGTTCATTACAGTTATAAAATAGAATAAACCTCCACCAGGAAGAGTCTATAAACACAAAATGAAGCACCACGAACACCATCTGGATCCAAAATTTCAATGTTTTATAGCAGTTTGCCACTGAATGTGAAATGGACCCTTTCACAGAAGAGCTATGAAGTCTTTGCACCAACATTCATTCCATCTATTCATCTGACCTACTAGTTTTTGTGAAATGTAAGAAACCCTTAGAGAGAATTTTAGCACCATATAGTTTAAAACCAAGAACCATAACAGTATCATAACCAGTTTAATATGTATTTATTCTCTCAGTAATTAGCAGATAAATAATTAACATTGAAAACCAGCCATCTGGAATAAAGAATTCCTGTAAATTAATTTCTGTTGTCTTTATATCCCAAGCAGTGTTCTGCACTGTTTCTACAGACCTTATGTGGAGACAGACAGGACAGAAAGGGGTCGATATTATTTGCTGCGTATATTAGTCTTACAAATGAATGTCTTTTCATCTGGCAGAGAAAGGACACTCAGTTGCATGGCTGCATCAGGCTCTGCCTGCGTCTACCTTCGCTGTTTTGAGGTTTTATGATCTAAGAGTTTTCAGCCCTCACCTAGGTTCATATCAAAACCCATACTCAGTTTGTTTGTAGAGTTCTGGGTGGCCACAGACTTTGCAAAACAGAGACAGATGAGAATAGGTCGAGGTCCTTCTCTTAAAGGAGTTTAGTTGCTTCGCTCACTAAGCAATTGTTCAATTTCTACTAGTGTTCATTAAGAAACAAAATAACCACACTTTTCACAAGGGTTATAGGGTGCTACTGTTACACGAATCCGCCCACATCTTAGTGACTGCTCACTGAAGCCCAAAAGCCTGCCGTCATCCAGTTCTTATAGTCATTATCACAGTATTTCCACCATAAATGGTTCCCTCACAGAAAACCTTTCCAGACTGAACTAAATAGGAATTTAAACTTGTATCTTGGTTCAGCAACCTTAACAAAATTAAGCCATTTTTGTTTTCAGTGAGATTTCAAAAGCTTTCCTATTAAAAAAAGAAAAAAATATTAAAAAAAAAAATCTACTAGTTTAAAAAGAAAATATCTTCAGAATATTACTGGTTTCAGAGTTTATTAATTCCTTACAGTCTTTTTATATAGACATGTTTTCCCCCAAAAGTACATTGTGATAAATCTGAACAGCAGAATGCAATTATCAAGTCAATTTCTTGAAATGGGGGCCAAAAGCCTTGCCTTATCAGGAGATTATCAGTGAAAAATTCTTCTTCATGCCTTCCCTTGCATTCTCAGAGAGAGAGACATGTGAAGGTGCCCAAGAAATTTTGTTACTACAACAGTTCACACCAGCTTATCAAGCTCTATCCAGACTAACCCATACGGGATCCGTCCTAGCTTTCCTGCTTCCACTCTGTTCCCTTCTCCTGGTCTCTGTATCAGTGTTCCTTCCCACTCTTCTCCAAAGGTGACCTCTCTTCCTACCTGTCAAGCTCAGTGTAGCCCAAGAAAGAAGGGTGTTCTCAGGACCTTTTCCTCAGTGCCACCTTTCTTGCCAACTCAAGTATCTGCATCCTTTCTTATGATTCGCAAATAAAAATAATTTATGTATACTGGCTGATCGTTTAATGATTAGGATAGCACTGAACCATTACTTAGCATGAGCCTAACAAGCAAACTAAAAAGAGGCCTCTAAAGAAGGTGTGGAGTATAAATAACACTGAGTTCAAACAAGAATTTTAAAAGCAATTCCAGCTTTACTTAGCTACATTAACTTCTTTAAGGTGTCAGTGTTCATATAGACTTGCCTAGTTATATAAGTGCTTAAGCATGATAGGTACATATAGAAACAGCTGGGACTAGCATTTTTGTTACGTCACAGAAAAGAGAAGTTAACTCACAATGATTAGGTCAAGTGTTACCATGGGGAGTGATGCACATCTAAACACGTGGAGCTTTTTCACCCACACCAATTATAGAGGGGTCAAAACCTCATGGCCATCTCAGATTCCTTCACTTCTTTTTCTTTCTCCTGTACATCTGCAACAATGATAAATCTTATCACCTCTCAGCTATGATGTTTTAAAACCCTATTCACCAGTCATCCTCCCATTGTGGTAGACTTAAAAAAAAAAAAAAAAAAAGGAAAAAGGACCAAAAAAGTGCCTCAGTCCAGTTTCTTTTGTCGTCATTAAAATAACATTTTACACATTTCTGTAAATATCCTACCTCATGCAATTTGTGTCCTTCTATACTTCCTTCATTCCCTCTCAGTCCTGATGTCTGCTCATCTGCTGGTATCAGTTATATAATTTTGTCTTTCTCGTATTTGCCTACCATTTTCCTGTGGTTGCTCATATATTGATGCCATTTAAGTACTTTCATCTCTCCCATACGTCTACAGTTTTCCTCGGAAAAAAAGCTCTGTCCCTAATCTATCAAGTCAGGTAAACTTCTATATTAAATTTTCTATTTAAAAACAAACAAACAAACAACAACAACAAAAATCGTGAAAAATCTATTCCTCATGTAATGGGAGAAAAAGAACAAATAGATTAAAAAATTAACAGCTGCTTAGTCATTGTCACTTATCTTTACCCTTCCTGTTTGCTGATGAGTATACGTGCCTCAGCGATCACGAAAAACAGAAATATTGGGGTTTTTAAATAGCAAAGGTAGTTCTCAAACACAGGCACAGTAAAAAAGCCCTATGTTTTCAGCCACCAAATACAGCATGGAATTTTTTTGATAGTTAAAGTTATTGCAAATTGGACAGGACAGCTTCAGCAAGCAAAAACTTTCTACCTAGAACAATACTATTTTTTCACCTTGGTAACAGTGCACAGCCACAGCTTACTTATTGTGAATATCAGACAAGCCCATTTCCTTCTTTGCCCTAAGACTAGTTCAGAAATCTCCTCTATTATTGCAAGTCTTTTGTGGTGACATAGGGAACAAGCAACAGGTTCAGGCAATAAACTTCACTTCCTGGACACATGCAAAGGTGGATCAAATATCAGTAGTTCTTTCTAATGAAGTTTAGGAGCACTCTTTAGAAGCAGGCCAAAAGGTTTTCACAAACAGTGCATTCCCTCAATACTAGAAATAAAGTATTTCACTAAATCCTCAAAAATTAGAGCATCAGCTCCTTTTCCTCATCAAGGAGCAATTATGTGACACTCATTAAAGAAGAAATAAATTATTTTTAAGACCTCCAGCTCTTCATTTTCACACCTACCCTCTCATGCTGTTGATACACTTCTAGGATGGTGTAGCGAAGGGAAGGTAGAAGGCCTGTATTTTCAAAGGGATTTAATATACAAATATTGATGAGAAACTGGTTAATGACAGAAAGTTAATGGTAGGGTATAAAATGGAATCTAAATCTTACCAATGACATTAGCTAAATGCTCTTAGTTTCATATCTTTGCAACTCATAGTTGCTTCTTACCTTTGATTTTATTGGGACATTATGAATGATCATCAAGAAAGATGAGTCAGCCTTTAATACCAGACACATCAAAGGAGCTGTATTTCCCAACATTGCAAATATCCTCAAGTTTCTAGAATCAAAGTTTTCTGTTGTGTGTTGCCTATGCAATATGAAATTTGATCATTGAAATATAGGAGATTCAGAGGAAGGATGAGATTTTAAAACATCTGACTGCTCTTCCATCTTTTTTTCCAGCTTTATTAGACTAGCAGATTTGAGTCACTGTGTAGAGCTCTACAGTGTATTTATTTGCAAGTGTTTCAGGAGCAGTATAACAACTGTCAGTCAAGTCTTCACAAGAGGAGGAATTTAGGCCTGTAAACTAACCTCTACTTACGCAAATATAAAAGTTAATTTTAAAAACATTATACACATGCAGTACATAAAGATGGGAAAACACTTTTCAAACTATACTGCGGTGGGTTAACCTTGGCTGAGAGCCAGGTGCCCACCAAGCCACTCTATCACCCTTCTCCCCCCCCCCCTTCTTCCCCTCTCCCTCCTCAGCAGAGCGAAAAAGGGGAGGAAAATAAGATGAGAAACATCTTTAATAATAATAGAAGCAAAGCCAAGCAAATCTGGGCACGGAAGCAAAGGAAAGCAAAGTTTTATTCTCTACTTCCCATCAGCAGGCGATGTTTGGCCACTCCCTGGGAAGCAGGGCTCCAAGACACGTAGCAGTTGCTCTGGAGGACAACAGAATGGCATCCCCCTCCTCCTCCTTTTCCCCAGCTTTATAGCTGAGCTGACATCACATGGTATGGAATATCCCTTTGGTCAGTTTGGGTCAGCTGTCCTGCTAGTGTCCCCTCCCAAGATCTTGCCCACCCCATCCCACTGTGGGGGGAATGTTGGGAAGAGCCTTGGTGCTGTGCAAGCACTGCTTAGCAGCAGTCACAACACGGGTGTGTTATCAGCACCCTTCTAGCTCCCAGCACAAAACACTGCTGCTGTGTGGAAAACCAGCTCAGCCAGACCCACTACATATATTTAAGCAGTATTGACAGGGGGTGTTTCTTTAGCATGAGGTAAGACAGGAAGGTCTTCTTCTAAGAGACAAGAGTTCCAGAACTGATAATCATTCTCTTTATTTCACCTTTAAAGTCAAGAAAAGTTACAGAGAACATTGAGTGCTTCAAGTTACCAAGAAATTAGTAGGCAATCACCCTGGGTTCATAAGCAGCCATTAAAAATCTTCCTTTAACAATACATATTTCAAAACTTACTTAAAGTTTTCATAAGCTTCACGGTACACCTCCTTCTCTACTTCCAAAAAGCTGTCAGCCAAGAACTATGGATCGGTCATGATGACCAATTAACTCTCTTCTTTTGGAGTCAATTCAGAACATCAGTAGTACTATGTAAATAACACACTAGTTGCACAGCTAGATACAGAAATGCTATTAAAAGGCTCTTTATCAACTTGGCTTTTCTGATGTGGATTTCTTACAACACTATCTAGAAACAGTTTTCATTTGACAACAGCTTTCAGGTTCTTAAGTTGCAAAGTATTAAGCTACATATATGGTGTTTACAGCTCAAATGCTGGGGTTTACGACAAATGTACTTCAGTCTTATTGTGGATATCAGCATGTACTCAAACTTCTGCATGCTTTTCTGCTGTACAAGGAGGTTAGTATTTGACTCAAGAACAACTGCAATCCTATATAGATTTAACAAGGATGAAATAAAGTCTCTATTGATACATAATAGAATTTTTTTATGTGTTCATAATAGCCCAGAAGATTTAGTAGAGAATAACAGCCTCTGTGTAGATTTTCAACTATCATATG
Organism: Eurystomus glaucurus suahelicus; assembly: GCA_032159205.1. Lineage (NCBI taxonomy): Eukaryota > Metazoa > Chordata > Aves > Coraciiformes > Coraciidae > Eurystomus > Eurystomus glaucurus. The sequence goes on along the minus strand of JAVFHW010073741.1, from coordinate 20,776 downwards.
GAATTTAGTAATGTATGAATTTTGTCAGTGAATAAACCAGACTTCAGTATGTGTCTGAATTACACCTATGGGTCACAGTAAAGTAAAGAAAGTTCATAAATACATATCAGTCAGATGACAGGCATAATCATCGCCAGATCTAGCAAAAAGGACATTTCCTTCTTGAAAATAAGAGATTACTTTAGCTGAGCCTCTTTGAGTTACCACTTTTAAATATGGAGCAATTTCAAACAGGAATCTTGATCCATATTTTGTAATATGACCTTATATCTATTTGAAAAATTCATGAATGCTGGAATTAAATCATGTTAGACAATACATGTTATACTTCAAAACTACATAATCTTTTTTTTTTTTTTTCCTTGATTGATGAGGGCAGTTCTGTTCATGTTCATCAATTAACAACTGACTTGCAAACAAGTTATTTGCTTGGCCAATTAACAATTACCATTCACTAATCACCTAAAATCTCCTAAACCTTGGCACTTTTCCTAGCTACCCATCAATATACTTGCCTTTGATCAAGGATGTCAGATGGCATCTCAACTAAAGGTAAAGTCACATTCTTTCTAAAGGGTTGTGCTAGATGTTGCCCTTTTGGGTGATACCCTTCAGGTTTCTTTTGCATTGTCAGAAACTATATTTTCTTAAGCATTTGACAGATGTAGGTATATAAAATTTACAAAAAAAAAAAAAAAAAAAAAAAGAAAAAGAAAAAAATCAAGTTGATTCAGACATGCCAACACTACTTGTGCAGAGATACAAGCTGTCCAGAAATCGTGCTCCACCACTTCCCTTCAGCCCAGTCCATGGGCTGGGAAAAGTGCAGCAATTTTGCAGCATTCCTGATTCAATGTCATGGTTCTACTTTCTCCTTCATGGGATTCTTACCTCACGGTTGCACAGGCATAGAGAGATAGCGCAGTTTGCTGCAGTTCTATTGCAAAATAGAAGGCTGCAAAGTTCAAACCACACAGGAGCTTTTCAAAGCTCTCTCCTTTCTATCAGCTCCGAGGCTGACACCTAGTGCCCAGGCCGAGGATACCGCTCAGCTACGAGTTACACCACCTGTCCTAATTAACATTACGTTCACTTCCAATAAAATTAAATTATGCAACAGGGCTGGAAGACACCCATTCCTTCTAGCTCCCAGTTTGCACACATATTCTAATCCTCATTCGAATCTATTAAATGCATAGCAAGCTTATGGGCCATGATTTCAGCATTGTTCATCCCTTAACAGTTACAGTTACTGGATCATTAATATCAATAATGAGCTAGAACTGCAATTAGCATCTAAATGAAATATGCCATGAGTTACTCATTTATTATTATGTTTGTCAGTTAAAATATACTATGGCACAGCAGGGCCAGCACAGAAATTGTACCATTCCAGAGATTTCAAAACTGCAAGTTTTTCCTAGAAGATAACTGAAAACATTATTCAGAAACATTGCCATTTCATTGCCAAACAAGTTTTATGAAAGCCACAGTACATAACACAACAGGAAAATCCAGCAAATTTTTAAAACTGCAAAGTCTTAAATGTTGTCCATTAAACAACTATTTGCTTGCTTGCTCATCTGTCCTGCTTGCCTTCTTCCTCAGATGTTCCTTCTTTCACCAGCTTTAGACTCTGAATCTTCATACTCTTCTTGGACTAAATTTCAGACACTTTCCTCTCGCTAAACTGGCTCAAATGAAAACATTCAGGCTGCTTAACCACTGCATTCTTCTCCCTTTTCTTGTGCTTATTTTCCAAAATCTGTGGCAGAGCAAGGTCCCAAAGACTGGCTTGCTGCTCATACACCATTAATGCATTTCAAAGTCATTAAAATATTGATCTCACACAGATATGCTGCTCGTAGTGAGTAAAAAGTCTTTGTATTCTGAGCTCATCTAAATACTATTTCAACCATTCAAAATTCTCAAACATTTCACTGCACTAGGACGAATCAAGTTGATCTGATTTTTCTTTTTTTTTAAAGATCATGCCATGGATTCCTTCAACATGAGTTTCAACAAATCCTCTCTTCTCTGAATTCTATCTTGTCCTACTTGTTTTAGGATTTAGACATCTCACTTCAGTCTTACATAGTCATAACATTTTATTATTTTCTTCTGTACTTACATATGCATAAATGTTTAAAGTATGCAAAAGGGCTAGTATTATACATGGACTATCAATAGCAAAAAAAACCAACATTTAATGTTAGTTTACTTTTCATTCATTATAAGACATTCAAAGCATGTCCATTGATTAGAATGTGACATTTACAGGAATAGAAAATATCTCTTTGCTTTAATCTCTTTGTTGGCAAAGAAAGACCATCATTTGTGGATGATAATCAGTGAAATATAAAGTAGCCAAATTGTGACAAACACTCTCTAGTTACTAATTGCAAATCAGCAGTTGTTTATATAAAATTTGTATCAGATATTAAAACAGCATGATCCCTACTGCTCAGCCATATGAAAGAAATTTACACTGCAGATTGCATGTTACTTAATTAGATTACTTCCAGTGTTCCTTCACGAGTTTCCAAAAGTTCTCTGAGAAGAGGTCCGCAGCAGCTTATGAACACTTAAGTCACAGAAGACAACACAAACTTACCTCTTCCAATAAAAGTGACACTCAAAACATGAGCAGCAAACAAAAAAGCCATAAAAACTGCTGTGTGGAAGAGCCGCATGTTTGGAGTTACAACCTATTTGCAGTGTCCCTGTGACCAGCTCCCAAAAGAAGTTTTACACCACGTAGTTGCAATTTGACAAGATGTTTGAAAGTCACTGTACTCCACCAAGAAGAAAACTAGACATTCCTAAATCCTACCTTGCATTAAAAAAAAAAAAAAAAAAACAAACCAAGAAAAACAAACCACAACCCAACTAAAAAAAAAACAAACAACCAAACAAACAAAAAACCCCAACAAACACAAACCCCAAACCACTTAGACTGTGTGGTGTAACTCACACTTCCTTAAAGGGACTCTACCAAGAAATCCATTTGTGGGATTGGAGAATGAACTTGTTATACAGTAAAATCACTGCAGGAAGAATAGGGACATTCTCACCCTCCACTTTTCCTCAGTACAATCCCTTGAAGAGCCTCCCCTGTCCTGAATTCCTCCTTTGTGGGTCTCTGCCACTGAACTAGAGGGGCAGAAAGCTGCTTCCTATGGAGTAGAAGCATTAAGACTTTGAGGAAGTCTTGGAAGCAAAGCAAGAGGTGAGAGTTATTGAAGTAAAGTTACAGAATCACTGTACAAGCCTAACAACACATGTTTTGAGGGCTGTCTCTGCAAGGGGAAACACTTAGTTGTCAATCTAGCTTGCTTTTACAGGTGAAAGCTTTTATGTCAAACTAATAGCAAAGCCATAGAAAGCATTTGCCAACTGGAAATTCTCAGCTTGTAATAAACCGGGGGGGGGGGGGGGTGGAAGGGCTGAATATATACTTGTGCTTCTTAACAACTGGCTTAAAGAACTCTATTAAGAAGAGCAAGTGACATAGGGGACACAGCTGAATGGTCGCTTATCTTTAGCACCTTCACTTTCAAGTATCCAGTGTGACACAGGTCTCTCACTCCCAGAAGACACAGCTTTTCAAAATAAGAAAAAATTGAGAGCTACTCTGGGGAGAATGTGTAGAGTACAATCTACATGTCTGTAATAACTCCAACGTGTTAGACTTACTTTCCATACAGGTTTATGGGCTCCTCAGACTCTTCAGCTGTGCCTTCTTTATCTTCTGCTAGATAAGACATGCTGTGGGAAGAAACATTGGTCAGTCATTTTTGACATAAAAGGCAAAGGACAGACCTGGCATTTTGTCATTTACCTCTAGACATGCTCTCATAAAAAAGGTCAAATTTTCTATTAAAAAATACTATAGTGGCACTTTGTTGCCGTGGGATAACTCACGCACACGTCTCCCTTTATCTCAGGCTCTTGTCTTCACTATTTAATGTTCAGCATCAACATCATACACCAACCCTCATCATCATCAAAATCAGAGACACTAGTTCAGCATTAGCAACAGGCAAGTCACTAAAGGCTTGGAGGCTCAGATCAAACAAGCATTCAAAAGTTCAACTGTTTATCAAAATCATTTCTATATCTAGAGCAGACTAAAAATCATAGAAAAATAAACTGTTGGTGAGCTTAGGCCATGGCATGCAGAGGACCCTGAAAATAAGATACTAATAATTAAGCAAATATTCTCAGTAGAACTAGAAGGCTTTTTTTTTCCTTTTGAAGTGGCAATTTCTAATCAGTAGTGCCTTAAAAGTCTGAAAAAGAAAAATACTGATGTTTAGAGATGAAATTGAGGACAGAAAGAGAAAAGGCAGACAGAACTCAAAGCCCAAACTGATGCATCACTTGGAGGAACACTGAAAGTTCATCAGGCACCGATCTGCAGGGATCATTCTCACACAGCTCCTTCTCACCTGTCCTCTTACAGGAGTAGCTAAATAAGAAAAGACTAATATCAGCTCCCATTACAACTCAACCCTAACTTCCCTCCCAATCCACTATACCAGCCAGACATTTCCCATTCCTTCTGGTCTAAGGAGTCTGCATTCTGAGAAGACATAAGTTAATTTTAAGGATAGATGGCCAAGGAAAGAAAAAAAAGGGTGCAAATCTGACTGTGGGAGAGAGTTAACCTTTGGCCCTTCAGCATGCTCCCTCATAGACTGCCTGCTATGAAGACAAATGAAAATGAGCAAACTGTACACATAAATCTACAGTACATTAAAAATGGAAACATATACTGTCCTTGGAAATAACTTTATATATTGACAACTATGCCTTCCTAAAGTGTGTTTTCATCACCTCCTGAGGGCTCCAATTGATTGAAGGGATTGGGTTTCAACTTTTCTCCCAAAAATGTACCTTCAGGGAAAAGTCGAAGGATGGAAAATTTCAGCTCAAATAAGGAATATTTGTGACAACAGTTGTAATGGAAACTTCTGAGCAACCTTTCCAGACTTTTAATGTGTAAAAGTGTCAGAAACATTTGCTTAATTTTTTAATTATTACAAGACTGATCAATGCACAATGACAAAGGCCTGGACAGGAAATCAGCACAGGGGAATAAAAGAAATAAATCAGGGGATAGTGAGCTGTGGAGAAGTGTTCATGTATTTGATGAGGGTGGGTTTAAGATATTTAAGGGAAACATGCATGGTTTCATTCATGAATCCTAAAGGACTGACAATGCAAAAGTTGCTGGCTTTGGTTTTGCACAGCAGCACAGACACAGTATTTCATAATGCGCAATCTCATTGCATTAGCGAGCTAGTGAGTGTCACTGCTTCTGAAAAGGAAAAGTCTGGTTGTACAAAATCATTCTGGATCAGAGCTAGCAGGAGAGTGGCCTTTTCCTCCCCCTTCTTCAAGGAGCTGCCAAGCATGTCAGATCATTCATGTTAAATTATGTTGGATGGCATTAAGATGTGCACTACTGTCATCTAACGGCTGAGTTGCAGCTGTCAAATCCTTTGCTCTGTGAGTCTCCTGCAGCAATCCAACAGTGGTCTGTAACAGAGAAACAGGCTGCTATATGCTAATTTACAAATAGTTAAAACCTGACAAAATAAACAATGCACTTGACAAGCAGAGAAGAAAAATAATCTTATCAACTCTAACACCTTCTACTGACCTGCAGATAAACTAGGTCATTAAAATCCCATAGCAAAAATTAGTTCTGGCACAAAGTGCAATAATCTTGTTGACTTAGTCAGTAGCTTAATTGGCTATATATTTTAAACCGTCACAGCAGTCAGAAAAGGGGAAATTAACAGAAAATTAACAAGAACATTCATAGAAGCAACATGTTTGTCTACATATCTATACCTTTAATTGTGCTGTGGCTTTAACAATTTAACACAAATTAAATTAGATTTACTGACTGAGGCTCAGTAATAATTAAGAGCTTGTACCTTTTACATATTTATTGCCCTTACTGACCGCTCTATTTACTTAGTAAACAATATTTCTTTAGCTTTCCTGGGTTCAGTCCGTGCTAGGAAAACACTAATCTCTCCCAGGTTTTAGCGTTCTCAGTTCCCCTGCACCATAGTTTGACCTGCAGGCAAATGAAGCCATTCAAATATTTGCTTATCTTGTCATCTGTTCTCATCAGACCTTGCAATTTCTGTCATGCCCCACATGTCAGTTTAAAGCATAACGTCATTAATACCTCCAGTGCACTAATGGATGCTTCACACATGAACGCATTAATGAAATGTGTTATTGTTTTCCCTCACAGGACATTAACAATCTCGCTCACGCTGAGCCCCTGAAGCCCTGCAGCACTGCTGAAAACCACTAGCTATCAAATGAACCCTCAGTTACGCCTCAGTAACTTTAAGTTCAAGTTTATCACTGAAGTGTCACTCATGTGAGGAGAAGATACAAACCTCTGAGGTCTTTTGGGCCCAGCTTCAATTACCATAAAGCGTAACAGGAGGCAATAGCTGCAAGGGAAAAATACACCATGGTATAAATGAAACCCTGTCAAGATAAAATAGGAAAGATCTGGGTGTCAATGCAGTCATTTGTTTCTTGTTTCTTCCTTTTGTCTTTGGACTGATGGCTTGGATAACGAAGACAGGATTGTTTTTCTAGAGGGTAGAAACACAAATAGTCTAGTTTCCTGATAGAGGCACTAAATATAGGATGCAATAAAGATTCCTTATGCAAATCATGTTTAAAATCGCTTTTCTTTACCTTTAAGAATTGTTTCCAGAGGAGCTGTGAACTGGCTACAGCAAGTTATGCAGCTTTTACATACATGTTAGCTACGTAAGGCTTCTTCTCTTCTGTTAGGCTGTGATTGTAAGAGCACTTTGGCAGCAGAAATAGGGTAGCAGCTTTTTCACATCATGAATAATGTCACCACCTTTTCTGTAGGTCAAAGGAGAACACAAATCAACCTTTCCCCTGCATTCAGATCCACTATAGGAACTGGCCTCTGAGTCCAGATTTTAGGTTTTCACTTCACAAAGCCAACAGATATAGTTGTCCACTGTATGGTTAGCCCTAAAAATCAGAGTTCAGAGTAGCTGGTAACTGATGTTTTTTTTAATTTTCCACAGTGTATTACGTAGTACTGTTTAAAGTGCTGAGCAGGAAAAATACGGAAAAATGTTGGTATTTCACCTTGTGTTTCAGCTATGAAATCAGGAAATTCTCTTATCCCACAGTCATCCTTTGGTTCTCACTTTATTCTCAAGCAGTGATACAACTGCATGGTGGCTATGAGAACAGCCAGCTGTAAGGCCATGCTGGGAACACTGCAATAGAGATCCCTGGCTGCAGAGGAAACTAGAGCCATTCCTGGCTTATTCTAGGAGCTGTGACACTCCAGGGAACAGCTAGCACCCTATTCCTGTGAACTACTCTGAAAGCCCCGCTTTTTCTTATCAGTCCAAGACATGATATGAATCTCATAGCTCTCCAGCACAGGATGGTTCTGACAAGCAGCCTGCAGGGTCAGGAAGGTCATCTACCCTTATTTCAGTTTACTGCCTATTAAGCTCTGAAGACAAGTCCTTGAATGCCTTCACGCATTATGGTATAGTGTCAGTCCCATATACATTCTCCGTACTATACCAAATAAGCCCCCCAGAATAAACAGGGAGAATGAGACTTGTAAGCAAAACTATAAAACTAGTCCAGGAAATCAGGAACTTCCATGGCCATGAATGCATAGCTGTCTTCTTTAGGATAAAGTGGACTGCCGTTAATTGTTTTACTCTGCCCAGGGCACCCATATATTCTTGTTTCTGAAATTTAGACCAGTGGAAATATTATTTCAGAATCTCTAATATTTACAATGCAGAACCATTTCTGAGACTCATCCCCTTGTTCAAATAGCCAATCCTATTGTACAAAACATTTTCTTTTTTCCAGCATATATTCCCATAGAGTAGTAAAATCAATGTCAGTACAAGAGAGCTTTTTCCTCCCTGTGGATTTATTACTGTACCATGTCCTCCTTCTCAGGATCTCACAAATCAGTGAGATCAGTGTCTCTGACTCAGATATCACAGACTGTCTGCAACATCCTGATCTTTTCTTTTTATTGCCATTAGCTAATCAATATGTCTCATAAACCTATGACCAGCTAATGCTATTACATGTGTTACTGAACTTCGTTTCTGAACACCTCCAACCAAGATTTTTTCATTACCTACCCATTTCTTCCTCTTAACTTGCTAATGGGAAGGCTTATGCAGGAATGAAGAATTTTCATCCCATTTCCTGCTGAACAAGCTAAAATAAGGCACACCACCACAGCCAGCAAGGATTTCTTAATGGTTTCCCCCTCCTTTTTTAAATATGTATTCATAGATACACAGAAGAGAGGCATGTTCTAGCACCAGAAATGTCGATTGTTAACTAGTGGAAAGGATGAATTGCCTGCTATTCGGAGATGCCACACAGCACAGCATTAAGTACATGGTCACACATTTCCCACATGGCTATGAGTATGCTCACGTTGAGCAACTCAATCGTTTCTTCGGCAACATGCATAATAGTAAATTAAAGTGCCAAGGAATGTTCCTAGACACTGAAATCCTGTCATTCCTAGTACTGAATTTTCATCAAGGTCCCTATTGCTGTCCTAAACAACTTCCAGGTGCAGCTCACCAGTTGGGAAAGGCCTCTTGCTCATGCTAGTTGCCAGTTTAGGAGCAAACCTGGCATTTCAGATGTCAACAGTTTAAAAGAATTTGGACACAGGATTCTTTGTGCCAGGTGGTTACAGTATCAGAAAGGTTCTAAATTTATTTAGCTTTCTAGGGTAGATTACAGTATCATAATATTTCATGTATTCTTCTGTACACAAATGTACAGAATTAAATAGGAAACCACTAACAACTGAATGTGGAAACATGTATGTGTGTTTATATATGTCATTACATGTGTAATGTCACATGTAATGTGACATGTGTGTAATTACACGTGTGTAATGTCACATGTAATGAGACGTGTGTAATTACACGTGTGTAATGTCACATG
>JAVFHW010073741.1:0-11730 GCA_032159205.1 Eurystomus glaucurus suahelicus | reverse complement strand
TACACGTGTGTAATGTCACATGTAATGTGACATGTGTGTAATTACACATGTAATGACATATATAAACACACATACATGTTTCCACATTCAGTTGTTAGTGGTTTCCTATTTAATTCTGTACATTTGTGTACAGAAGAATACATGAAATATTATGATATGTTCAGACACTAGTGTGCTACTTGGCATACTGAATGGAGGAGAAAGTATCTACTTATGTCTACATTACCAAGTAATTCAATACATTTAGAATGGATCTGTACATTTAAAGAACATGCTGAGGCCCCTTCATCTATACATCTACACAGCATGCAACAGAAGAGAGTGCTACTTCAGTATAGTAAGCAATCCAGGACTGAGTGTTCCCAGCACACATGTAGTTTAAAGCTATCCCATTCTCTTAATGTTTATGAAAACAAACTTTTTGAAAACCTGAGCACTAACAAGTTACTTTTCTTTATCTGTTTACACTACTATGGATTCTTTCTAGTTCCTCTTGCTCAGAGAAAGAGTCCCAAGTCCAGCAACAATGTCTGCCTGACCAGCAATGAGAAAGATCTTGCAGAGGCAGACCTCTCAGTTTATGGAAGTGCATTTCAAAAGCAATTTTTAAAAAAATACATATTCAAGTGCCTTAAGAAATTGCAAATTAACTCCAGCTTTGGTTATAAAGTGACTTGATCACAGTTGCTGCTGTATTTATTCTTATGTTTTTCTTTAGAAATGTTTTCTTAGTGCCACTTTGATTGAAATGATATCTAGTGCAAGGTATAAAATTTGGACAACAGTATCATGCATGCATGGAACTAAACCCAAAATCTGTTTAATTAACAGCTATCTTTTCTCTTTGTTTAGTATTTTCTTCCCACAATCTGGGAGCCGTTGCTGCTTTTACTCCTTACTTCGCCATCAAAACATGCACAAAGCACCTCCTCAGGCTGAGGACAAGTTTTACCTGGTTGGTACTGCGAGCCTGAAGCTATTCATTCTCCTATCTTTAGCCAGCATAGCATTTAGCTAACATTTTCATTGGAACAATGCCCAGATATGCTACACTAATTCAGGAAACTACCTTTTGTCAGTAAGCATTACAGATTATTATCCAAGAAGTACTTATATATCTGCAGAAAAAATAGCCAATTTTCTATTAAAACTGCCCAAGGGTCATATTTTTAGAGGTGTTCAGGTGTCTAAATATTGAGTGCCAGCTAGGCCTTTAAGTTGTTTGGAAACCCTCCCTTTTGGTATCTTAATAGGAAATTTTGAAATGTTTGCAGATTCATAAATTTCTTCATATATAGAGGTAGTAGGAGAAATAGGGAAACATTGCCTATAGGGAGAAAAAGAACTTTTGCTACAGAGCAAAATGGTCTTGAATGGTACAGAATGGTCTGTATGGCACAAATGGTACAGAACCAGTCAAACACTGGTCATGCTTGTACTTCTAGTGAGCAGTCCTCAGAGCGGCTGTGATCACAGCATGTCTGTTGTCCATGTGGCAGCCTGCTTTAAAGTGTCTCCCTGTACACTACACCACCAAACAGGCACACACAGCTTCATCCCACTTTAAGGGATGCCCTCTGGCTATACTCCAGGCCATGTTTGCAGTCTTATTTTCTGTATGGGCAGTAAGTTCAGTCTTAATGTCACAACGTGGCCAATAACAGTGTCTAACTAGCGGTGATCAGATACCTCAGGGTTTGGCTTGTGTTTATCTGATACAGTAAGATGTAATGAGTTGCAGGACTTCACTTTCACTGAGTAATTTTAGTGGGTAAGGTAGAGATGGAAATAAAAAGTAGTACAGCTAGCAAACAGCGACAGCAAGGGAGAACAGCAGATGGAGATCTCAGGGTAACCATGTGCAGCAAATAGGGTTATTCTTCCCATGAACCTTCAAGTAAGACTCATGCTGTTATAGCATCCCACACTCTGCTTCTTCTCTCTCATCCCTAATCCAGGTTACATTGCTGAAACTGTGCCAGGGTGGTATGACTTCTGGGACATAGCACAGAACCCCAACAGGAAGCATGTCACAGATTATATATCTAGCTTAAAGTTTTATCCCAACATGGTTAGACCATTGAACTTCTTAACCATCAGAAGGTGATGATTTTTCTTTTGAAACTGGACTATCCAGATCATTTCAGAGCTTTTAATGCATTTTCATTACCTCTCCAATTTCAACTTTCCAAAATACATAAGGATGTTAAAGAAATTTATTGCTAAGAACATAAGATAAGTCTGTGCTTTAAATCTCTAGTGTCTCTACAAGCAAAACTTGTGGATAGAATCAAATACTGCATAGGCAAGGATGATACAGCTGATGCACATGAATGCATGTGTTACTATTTTCAAGAGCAACTATCACATTTAAAAAATACTTTTAATCAAGACAGTTACTTGAATCTTTTCAGGAATAAGTATCAATTGTAAGACATTATCTAAAGTGCTGCTTGTTTTTTTGAATGTTGATAGACATTTCATAGGAAGTTCTCTATCCAATATTATATCATTAGTGCAAGAAAACAGAATTAATAACTTAGTTGCCAAAACACATTAAAAACCTCCATAGATGAAATCTCACTGACAAATCATACATAAATTCTACACTGGGTCTTTGATGTAATTAGAAATTCAAAGTACTTTGCACTACTAAAATTAACTTCAGAAGACAACTTTCAAGAGTCGTTTAATCTCTCCAGGAATACATCATCAAAATCTTTTTGCAACTAGAAATAATTTGATTCAGTTCTATTTATCTTTCATTTTCTGCAACCATTTGTACTGAATTAGATTCCAATCGTAAAACAAGGAGTCAATAAAATAAAACAATTCTCCTTCTTGAACTGATAACTTCACTAGAATCATCCGCCTCAGAAGTTGCAAAGTCATTCAGTAAGGCTCAGGACCCATACCACACTACCTGGGAAATCAAATAGTACAAGTGTGCAGTGAACCACGACCAAGAATTTTGTGTACTGTATTTCTAAACACTGCAGTTGCATAGCTTCAGATTTTGAAAAGCATTATCAAAAAGTTATGACTGAACATCCCAATGAATAAAATGTACATTGTTTAAGACCAGTCTTTTCTGCTTGGAGAAATTCTTGCATTTAGATTTTGCATAGATTCTGAAGCAACTGCAATTCACGTTTTTTGGACTGTGACAATATGCTGCTGCACAGAGGTCTGAGAACACAACTATTATTCAGATAGGTGCAATCTGAGTCAATATAACTCACCATCTTTGCCCATGATAGTGGAAAAGAATGAACAAATAGCATCACCTGAACCTTAAGAAAATGCATCCTGTGTTTGCTGCTCCACAGACTGTTCATCATAAATGGATGTTGAATCAGAGTCCAGCTGACGTTATTACTCTTGCTCTCATCATGGTAGTATTTAATCATATGACCAAACCTAAAATTCAGTTAGAAAGACTGGAACATTGAATGTTTACCTTCTAAGAAATAGGCAGTAATATTTTCAAGGACAATGAAAAAACCCCAAGAAAATCTGTAACATCAACATGTCTATCCTTATTTGGAAGTGAACATGTTTGAATAGTCATAGTAATCTTTGGAAAAAAAAACAACTGCACAACTATTTAAGACTACATTCATTGGTTCCTTACGTGCACTTAAAGTGGTAAAGGTACTATTTTATAGAATACATATGCATTAGTGAAGGGAAGATTAAACTGCAAGAATCTGGCGGCACACAGAAGGACTTAGATTTCTTAACATCCACTGTCTTCGTATGTACGAAAACAAATGCCTTAGTCTCATTGAAGCTATTAGGCTTCTGGAAAATCTCAATTTTGTTAGCCTGTCTTCTTCTAACTCTACTACAGTTTAAGTAGGTTGCAGCATTGCTCTTGCTTTGGCCTCTGAAGCAAAAGAGGTGGTTCATTATACCTTTGTGAAGATGAAACCTTTCAGCCAGACACAATAGGCATCCATTCCAACCAACCCCACCCCTGCCCTGAACTTGAAAAAATCCCTTCCCTAAATCATAGAATCATAGATTCATAGAATGTTAGGGGTTGGAAGGGATCTCTGGAGATCATCAAGTCCAACCCTGTTGCCAAGCAGGCCCATAGAATCTAGGGCAGGTTACACAGGAACACATCCAGATGGGTCTTGAAAGTCTCCAGAGAAGGAGACTCCACAACCTCTCTGGGGAGCCCTTTCCAGTGCTCTGTAACCCTCACAGTAAAGAGGTTCCTCCACAGGTTCCACTTATCTATATCTTGGATTTAAACTGAAGAGTTTGGTGCACTTTGTACTCCTGAATAAAACATACAGAAAAAAGTCTTTACAGGATAATATCCTGGTTCGGCCAGGACAGGGTTCATTTTCAATAGCTGGGGGGGTGGCCAGGGGCACAGCCAGGCTATTCTATACCATGCTGATGTCATGCCCCAGCACCAGGGTCAGCCCATGTGAGGCTGGGCAGGGTGCCCTCATCCTCCAGGTCCAGTCTGCCCATTTACTTACAGAGTATTGCTTGTTTTATACCTTGTTTTTCTCACTGTTGTTACTGCTGTTGTTGTTCTGATTGTTTCTTTTTGTTACTGTATTAAGTTTTCCTTATCTGAACCGGAAAAGGCATTTTTAACCCCTTTTTGCTGAGGGGTGGAGAGGACAGCAGCAGCGGCCACATGGTTCAAGTCCCACCAGGGACTAAACCACCACAGACACAGAACCATGCTACAGAAAAATTAAAATCAGAAAAAAACAGGAAGGGTAATGTGTTCAACAGAATGTCTGGTTTTCCCAGATGTATCATTTGTTCTGACATATTACTTCTACCTGTAGTCTCCTGCCAAAAAATAGGACAACTTGTATATGTCAAGTCAGCTTCTAATTTCATGCAAGACTTTGGAAAGTAAGTGTGGGAAATTCACAAGGCCCCTCTTGGTGATATGATCTAGACAGTAACAGCTGACATACACAAAAGGCCTACCCAAAACTGTCAGAAAGCATTTGCCAAAAAAACTGGTAATAGTATGAGGCATTTAACAACAATAAAGTTTGCATGAGACTACCATCACTCAGATCAAACACTAACCAAGAGATTACAAAAAGACTTTTGAGAAAGAGGAACCAGCTTGAAGAGATTTTTTTTTTTTAATTGTGGTTGAGGGGAAAGACCTTGGTAACAGATCAGCAGTCAATTGCTGCTTTTTACATAGGCAGAAGTCACCTTACCAATGTTGTGACTTCTGCCTAGACCTGACACACAAAAGTCTGTGGGGCTGGATGAGATTCACCCAAGCGTACTGAGGAAGCTGGTGTAAGTGCTCACCGAGACACTTTCTATCATTTATCAGTAGTCCTGGCTAACCAGGGAGGTTCCAGTTGACCGGAGGTTGGCAAATGTGACACCTATCTGCAAGAAGGACTGGAAGGAGAATCCAGGGAACTACAGGCCTATCAGTCTGACCTTGGTGCTGGGGGAAGTTATGGAGCAAATCATCTTGAGTGCCGTCATGCGGCACATACAGGACAACCAGGTGATCAAGCCCAGGTTTATGAAAGGCCAGTCCTGCCTGACTAACATGAGGTCCTTCCATGACAAGGCGAACCACTTACTGGATGACAGCAAGGCTGTGGGTGTTGTTTATGTGGACTTTAGTAAAGCTTTGGACACAGTTTCCCACAGCATTCTCCTAGGGAAACTGGCTGTTCATGGCTTGGACATGTACATGGGGTGTACACTTCACTGGGTAAAAAACTGGCTGGATGGCCAGGTCCAAGGAGTATGGTGAATGGGGTTAAATCCAGTTGGCAGCTGGTCACAACTGGTTTCCCAGGACTCAGTGTTGGTGCCAGTCTTGTTTAATATCTTCTTTATCAATGATCTGGATGAGGGCATCAAGTGCACCCTCAGTAAGCTTGCAGATGACACCAAGATAGGCAGGTGTATTGATCTGCTTGAGGGTAGGAAGGTTCTGCAGAGGGATCTGGACAGGTTGGATCAGTGGGCTAAAGCTAAAGGGATGAGGTGCAAAAAAGCCAAGTGTCAGGCCCGGCGCTTTGTTCACAACCACCCCATGGAACACTGCAGGTTGAGGGAAGAGTGGCTGGAAAGTTGCATGGAGAAAAAAGGATACAGTAGTGTTGGTCAACAACTGGCTGAACATGAGCCAGCAGTGTGCCCAGGTAGCCAAGAAGAGTAAGAGCATCCTGATTTGTATCAGAAATAGTGTGGCCAGCAGGACTAGGGAAGTGACCATCCTCCTGTACTTGGCACTGGTGAAACCACACCTTTAATACTGTGCTCAGTTTTGGGCACCTCACCACAAGAAGGACATTGAGGTGCTGGAGAGTGTCCAAAGAAGGGCAACAAAGCTGGTAAAGGGTCTAGAGCACAAGTCTTGTGAGAAGCAGCTGAGGGAACTGGAGTTGTTCAGCCTGGAGAAAAGGAGGCTAGAGCACAGGGAGTTCCACCTCAACATGAGATGGAACTTCTTTACTGTGAGGGTTCCAGAGCACTGGAAAGGGCTCCCCAGAGAGGTTGTGGAGTCTCCTTCTCTGGAGACTTTCAAGACCCGTCTGGATGCATTCCTGTGTAACCTGCCCTAGATTCTGTGGTCCTGCTTGGCAGGGGGGGGTCGGACTTGATGATCTCCAGAGATCCCTTCCAACCCCTAACATTCTATGATTCCATGATTCTATGAGGCTGAGAGGAGACCTTATCACTCTACAACTTGAAAGGAGGCTGTAGCAAGGTGAGGGTCAGTTTGTTCTCCCATGTAGCAAGCAACAAGGCACAGGGAAACAGCCTCAAGTTGGGCCAGGGGAAGTTTAGATTGGATATTAGAAAAAATTTCTTCACAGAAAGTGTTGTGAAGCATTGGAACAGGCTGCCCAGGAAAGTAGTGGAGTCACCATCCCAGAAGGTATTTAAAAGATATGTAGATGTGGTGCTTAGGGACATGGTTTAGTGGTGACCTGGCAGTGTTAGGTTACTGGTTGGATGTGATCATCTTGAAGGTCTCTTTCAACCAGAAGGATTCTATGATTCTACGATGAAGCAGCCCCCCCGTCAGAGACATAGCCTGCACCACTTAGTGGTGTGATGGTTCAGTGTACAGCAAGCAGGGCCCCTAGCCTCAAATAGGCCTGTGAGACCTTGTAGGGAGAGTTACATGGATGCAGAGGGACCTGGAGCACCTGCACCCCTCCAAGAAGGAAATAAGGAACCTGCCTGGCCAGAGGTGGGAATGATCTTGTGATCCATAGGGCCTGTGACAGTGGGATTAGGAATCTGGAAAACCACTGTTTTTGAGTGTGAAAGAAACGTTTAGCAACTTGTAGGCGCTTATGAACATTTTATGATCTAGTGTTGTAGTTTCTGTTGTATTGCCAATACCGACCTTGAATGTGTAGTTCACAGGTTACCAGATGTGGAAGACCGGCCCACATATTAAGAAGATGTCTTTTGAAGTCAGCTCTGTCGGAGTCTTTCCAGGAACAGGAAACCAGAAGTTATTAGAATACGACAAGGTATAAAAATTCAAACCAGGAAGAGGAACTTTCTCTTTTTCCCGCCATCTGAGCGGAGAAACACCTTTGTCTCCGCTGTTGCTACGCCTTTCGCAGCATTGCGGGAGAACCCCGGGTGGCTCCAAGCCAGAGGAGGAGGGAGCATTCGCTGCTCCGAGGAATTTTAGGAATTCTAGGAATCCACCGGAGGAAGGAACCGGGAGCCGTGACTGGGCAGGGCCCCCCCACCCCGGGCCGTAGCTGCCCTGGCCGCACAGAGAAGGCCGTGCCGAAAGACTGCTGACTGTCACTGAAGCTGCCCAAGTCTGCCAGTCGAACATCGTCGCCCCTGCCCCACGGGGACCATTGCCACAAGCCACCATTCACACGTAAGTTATATTTCTGACATACTCAACTTCTTGTTTTGCCCTGTCCTCTCTGTTGTTTCCAGTTCTCCTCAGGAAAGAGGGAGTGAGTGGGACATCTTTTGATACCATAATATTTCTATGGAGTAGATACGATTTTATACAAATATATATATATATATATATAGGTAATAAATTCATTAAATACTCATTGGCCTCATAATTGCCTACAAGCCTGGTGGGGAAGTGGTCAGCTTAGCCCTCGATTTCCCCTTCTGGGAGGTGGATGGACACCTGCGCTTCCAACTGCGACACCAGATAACTATACATTGTTAATAAATCAATAGGCAATTATCATCCGAATTAAACAACATGTGCTGAGTAGATTTTTACCCAGTGACATTCACTATGATAGTATTTATTGCCCTCATGTAGGACCTGTAACTGTTCCCTCTTAGAAGTTCAAAAAGGTTAAAGACAGTAGAGAGTTTCTTGGATTCCTTTTGAAATAAGAATGTTTCTGTCTGCAACTCCTCTTTTCCTCTAGGCAAGTTAACTATGAAATGGAAGTGGTCCCACAGCTACATGACTGTTTCTCACTTGCCAAAGAGCAAGCTTCATACATCCCTCCTTCACAAGTTGTTCTAAAAATTGAGATCTTCAGGAGCTTTACCCCTTTACTGCACTACCTAACCAGCCAACCTATTGCTTATTTTGCTGGGACACATTTTCTCCTTCCATTTAAGCCACTTCCCTATAATGAAGCTCAGTGAAACCTGCCCATTTAGGTACTACACAGGGACTTGACAGACCTACAAACCAGTCAAATTATGACACTGAGGAGTCTATAGTCAGTGTCCCAAACAG
Source organism: Eurystomus glaucurus suahelicus (assembly GCA_032159205.1). Classification (NCBI taxonomy): domain Eukaryota; kingdom Metazoa; phylum Chordata; class Aves; order Coraciiformes; family Coraciidae; genus Eurystomus; species Eurystomus glaucurus. The sequence continues at coordinate 3,005 of JAVFHW010073741.1, read as the reverse complement.
CAGTTTCACTTTACTACATAGTGTAAACCAGAATTCAGGCACAGTGTATCTTTCTTAAAATCACTACAGAATATAAATAGGCTAATTAGCCCCCAGGTTATTCAGTCCTAAACTTGTGCAGTAAAAGCAAAATATTTTATGCTAATTAGCAATTTATTTATAAATATAAAGCCCCAAACAGTCCTTCCTTACACTTAATTTAATAAGAATATTGTTTATCACAAAGTCTATGAGAAAAGCACAGCCCTGTGGGTAATTGCCTTATCTCTTTACTAAAATTGCATCCATCACTTCCTTTCAGTCCATTCTCCCCAGTTAGACAGGGTTCAAGCAGAAAAACATCTTATCTGTATTTCATCCCATCAATTCTGGGACAATAATTCTGCTATAATAATCTTTTCTAGTTCACATGTATGTCATATCCCATTGTATTCATCAATTAATTTTAGATTAGCATTTTTCAGTCTATGACCTTCTCACGTAAATTTCCCAGAAATTTTTATTATTAAGAGATTCTTAATTATAGCTTAATCATAATTTTCTTCAGGTAGAACAATTATAAAATAATTATGATGCACATTGAACAGCATTCCAGAGCCTAGGAAAAAATGTAGAGCACTAGTTTTCCTTTTTTGATTGAAAGAGAAACAAAGAACGTCCTTGATTATTTTCACTAGGAATGTGTGAGGAATACCCATTGCTCATATTTTGTTGCTAAAACATTGCCCTATTTAGACCGTGCCAAAAATTCTCCACCAACACGCCTACCACCTCTATAGTGAACTTCTTCTGTAGTCTAGTACATAAATTCAGAAACAGCTGAATTAAAAGAAAGCTGGACGTGGTGGCAAGTGATACCAGAATTTGGAAGAATAATATTTATTTTCATAGAAAAGGCAATGTTAAGCACAACATTTAAGACAACATCTAGTTGGTGACCCACAACAATTGGTCCTTAACAAAAAGTCCTCAAGTAAAAGCAAGTTGTTCATTCAGCTCAGTAGACAAAACATTCAGGAGAATTGTTGTTGATATCAATGCTGTATAAGACCTTCAAGAACTGACATTTTTGTAGCTGAAATAAAAGAAAGATAATCTTTTACTTCAGAAGATTTGGGTTAGCATCCTATTGCAATCTAAGGAAAGACCTCATAGCTGTTTTGTTGTTTGATACCATAGTTAGAAGCTTTTGTTACAGAAATCTCCATGAGGAGTAACAACTCTTTCAGTTTTGCTGATGTGGTAGAGCTTTAAAGCATTGTTTTTCACTTAAAAAAATCTATCAGTTATATGTAACCAATAAACAAAAGTTCCAAAGTTTTTTTAAAATACAAAGGGACTGATCCTTTATCTTTATAGACTTCAAGTCTACATGTTCATTGAAGCAAACTAAATGGTGCAGGGTAATGAAACGAGAAAGAAAATAGAACAGAAAAAAAAGAAAAAAATAAAATGAAAATCAGCTCTGCCCATGCTGCTGGGAAAGAAAGGAAAAACCTCAAATATGAAAAGACCAGCCAATTATCATTTCTCATCATCAATGTACACAGTATTTTATAGACCAACACCTTGCAAAGCAGATGAAATATAATAGACCTAACTTAATATAGATTAGATAAATACAGCTAGATAGGAATTGCAAAACTCTTTGAACTCAAGACCAAAGACAAGCAAGCAACTTGCATAGTCTTTGAGAATTTGATGCCAATATACTCATATAAAACAGCCTCAGAAAACTTAATGCAACATGATTCTCTACATGCAGAATATAACAGATAAGCCTGCAAGATGTCAGAGATGTTTATGCAAACATGCAGTACAACCATTCATTTTCGCCATATTAATGCAATGGGTTAATGAAGTATCATCTACTCGCACCTTGCTTATTACATTAAGTACAAGATCCTGGTTTAGACGGCATTGCTGCAACTGTGTGCATGTTGGGAATGGGGAGAATACTAAGTACACAACATGCAAGGGTTCATCTTTCTGGTATAAACTAATTAGAGTGAAGACAAACAGCAACCAGACTACTTCTAGTCTTGGAAATAACACAAATAACACAGCTTCTGGAAGAAGTTAAGTCATTGGAGAATGAAAAACACCAGTTCACTTTTTAAAGTATTCATAATATTATAACTGATTAGAGATAGCGATGCTTATGTAGACTTAAAGCACTAATAAAAGCTTACAAGTTGTGACAGCTGTCAATCACATAAAAGGAATTCTAGTCCTAAAGGACACCAAACAGTCCCTACAGAAAATGGGAAAAAGCCCATCATTGTACTTTGTGGGTCCCCAATAAATCCATATGGATACATTCCAGCTCCATCTTTTTTGCAGGAAAGTTGGCAGAAGTTGCCCTACTCTGGAGCTGGCCACAAAATCCCAGGCGTGAACATGATCTTCCCATGTCCCTTCATCTGGGCCTGCAATAGATGTATAACATTTGTCTTACTGAATTTTAAAACAAATTACTTTTATTTCTCTCTAATATTCTAGGTAATTAAAACCCATATTTATAATGCAAACTTCATGTAAGTTTCACAATACTTTGTATTATATGTAAGCTTTGTAGTACTGTTATTAATACTTACACACTCCGAAGTTGTAAAGTTGAAGGGGGAATTAATTGTATGTATTTATTTACATTGCTGAAGCTACCATCATCTATTTCTTTTTTTAGTACTTATGTTTATATATGACAACCTATCAATGTATCAGCAGTGCTAAATCCAGTACCCACTGAAAATGTTTCAGATAAATTTACGGTTAGTTTGTTAGAATCTGATGCACAGTCAAATCCAGTAAATTAAGTGTTCTATAGGTTTATGATGAGTTATCAGTTATGAGTGTGCATTAAAACATATACTGAAAAATCACATGATGCTTATAAATAATCATCAAATTAAAGCATGAAAAAGACAGTGAGGCTGTATTACTGTCCTGGTTTGAAGGACAGGTTTCTCCCAGGGAAGGCAGGAACCTCCCTTGGAATAGGAAAT
>JAVFHW010073740.1:0-14646 GCA_032159205.1 Eurystomus glaucurus suahelicus | reverse complement strand
GAGCTTATTCCAAGAGTAACTAGCTGCAAAGAAATGCTCAGAAAACAGTGTCTTTTGGTTTTGCTTCTTGGGGTTTGATTTACTGACCCAGTTCATCCCAGGGGCAAAGAAAGTCAAAAGCGGGTGTGAACTCAGGCGGCTAAACCAAGCATCTGCAGGAGCAGGACTGAAGTAGCCCTTCCTAGGTAGTTGTCATCCAGTTGAGGGATTGCAGCCTCAACTCCAGAATCTTTGGAGTCCTGTGGGACCACCTAGCTGGTTTGGAAGTTTGAGTTCTTAGGAAGTGATCAAGAAAGCATATTTTAGAAGGAGGTCCTTTGCCTGCCTGTGTGCCGGAGACCGCAGGAACGGGGAGCATCGCCCTGCCTGTTAGGATCCTACTGTCTTTGCCTGGGTCCTGCAGAGGCATGAACAAAGTTCTCTGCCTCTGATTAGAAGGTGTCACTGTCCTTTAGGTAATCAATGTTTGTCTGCAAAAACTTATGGAAGACTAAAATAGATGATACTTGAATTTTTTCTGGTTACTGACGTAGATGTTTGTATGGTTTAGGGGTCTGTTGATTTTGTTTTTCGCAGCTTTTTTTTTCCCCCTCACAAGAAGACTTCTGTATTGATAGATTTCACAGGTGAGGGCCCAAAACCTGTGAGCTTTTGAGATCTGTTTTAACAGCCATAGAATTTCATTACTCAAATCATAGGGATTTATTACACTTTCCAGCTTAAAAGGACTAAGGGTTTTCTATGTGATATCAATCTGGATGGTCTGTTTAATCAGTTTGGTAAATACTTCTGGCTTAAATAACTGATTTATCCACTTCTGGATAAATCTGGCTTTGTATCTTATGTGATGACAGCATTAATCTTGTTCGTGCTTCAGTTGTTGATTGGTGCTTTTGAATGTTACTGAAATGCAATTAATTCTCAGAAAGTGTGTTAATAAGTTTAATAAATTTAGAACCAGATAAGTGAAACTAAAGTTTTCATTTTTGAGAGTGCCGTTGCAATGAAATGCTAAATTCCTCTGTGGGATTCCATGTGTGACTGAGCTTTATTTTGATATTTGAGGAAATACGCCTGTAAAACTACACAATAGAGTTGTAAAAGGCAGTATGATTGTGAAGAGTAGTAGTATAATTAAGAAAAGGTTCAAAGAGCAATGTGGACATTTACATTGAAATATAAAAGCTCCCTTGGAAGCTGTAATTGTGCTGGTAAACTTAACAAGTACAGAAGAACCCTAAGTTACAAGTGATCCATGTGATATTTATTTCATGTGTTATATTATTTGATGGTGAAGCCCTTTAGCAGGACTTTCTACGTTTATGAAGGTGTAAATATATTCCAATTAAATTCCACTTTTTTCTTGACTAGAAGGTCGGCGTTAATCGCTTCCTTTTCTCCCTCTGCTCCTAAAGAACTTGTCAGCATGAGTCTGATGTAGGAAGTGTTGAGAGCAGATCACCTCTGAGGATGTATTAAGGCGCACACGGGGGTGATGAGCAGGGCATTCTTGCTCTCTCTTTGGTTTTCTGTTGGCGTTTGGAGCTGCAATATCCCCTGGGAAAGGGATGCTGGCCACCTCTGGGAAGCAGAGTTTGTGTATTGGAGAAGGAATGGAGGCTGAAGAAGCACCCTTGCAGTCCTCATGTTTGTCCTTTGGCTGGTATTAGAAAACAAAAGGCAGCGGTTGACGGAGACAAATGTTTTCTTGCTCGTTAGACTGCTAGGCTCAAATAAATAGCGATTTTTCACAATAATATTTGCTAGGCTTCACTAAATGACTTCTGATTTTGCTTGAGGAGGGCTTCTGTTGTCATCTGTACCAATATATTTTGCAGCAAAAGCAACAATTTTTCCGAACACTTAATATGATTTGAGTATTTGTCTGTGGCCACATTCCTCTTACTTTGCAGTTGTACTTTCCCTGTCGTTACTGTACCTGTTAGGCAGGAGTGTGTCAGCACAGGTAGTACTCGCTCTCCCCAGACTGGGCTTAGGAAAGACCAGTTTCCCTCTTTGTACAGAGTACGCCTTTCTCCAGCTGAAAGCGTAGCCACCATCCCTTATTGAATGTTTTTCCTCCACATTGGTACGTACCAGTATTCACCTACAACTGGGCTTCCTGCTAGACTTCATCTACCTGAACTGCTCTGGAACTGTGGCGTGCCACAGCGTTGAGTCCTGGTGTACAAAGAGACTGCCGCTGAATTGAGTGCAAGTCTTGAATGTAGTTCCTGGTTTAATGCTCTTTATTGCCGCTGTTACAAAAACGAGTAGTGAGGCTTAATTGGAGAGTATAGAGCAGTAAAACGAATGGATTGAGAAGCAGAAAGAGGGAAGCTTTAAGAGTGAGTTTGTCCTTAAGTGTTCACACATTAGTGAAGATCTTCCCAGGGTAGCTGTCTGCTGAAAGACGTTCAGGTGGGATGCTTAACCAGAAAGTTTTGGGGTTTGTTTGGTTGGGTTTTTTTCCTTTTTAAATGCATGTTGTCAGACAAGCTCTATAAAGAAGAATAAAATAAAAAAAAAGAAGCCTAGTATTGGTTAGTACGGATTAAGCAGCAAGATTTCCGAGGTTATTTTGGAGGTGCTGTGTAGAAACATCTGGGTTTATGTATTGCTAAAAGCAAGGAGTAGCATTTCCCTAGCAGATTTTAAGTCTCTGGTTTGTTTTCTGAATGCTTTACCTGGTAACTTCCTAAAGAGTTTTGTCAGTATGTAGAGAGACTTTTTGCATTGTGATAGTCAAAGTGTTCTGTTCCAGCTCTGTTAAAACTTACTGGTCCAGTAAAATAGATGTTTAAACTTTTCTTTTCTTTTTAATCTTGAGGTCAAAGCCAATCCCTTGTAGCACTGGCAGCAAGAAAATTCCTTGCCCACTCTAATTATCTCACTTACCTTTTTTTTATGTAGAGTCAGTAGTTCAGCCAGCTTTTCCTCAGTATCATGCTGTTACACTTTGTTGGTAATTTTACTACCCTCCTGTGTCAGTAATGTTACTGTCCTCCTGTGACAATTTGTAAAAGGTTCTAAAACTGGGAGGTTCCTCTGGGAGATTCCTCAGTTTACTACAACGGAGGATAGTTGTAGTAAGATGTTTGAGCCAATACATTTAAGTCACTTGTCTCTACTGTTCTAATACTTCAGTCTTCTCAATCTTTGCAAGTAACTCAGTTACTCATCATCTGTCCGTAAGTGTTTTTGCAGTTTTAAGTAGCTGGATCACATAGGTGCCTACAGAAATCCAGTATTCTACTCTTAACTGATTAAAAGCAGGATTTCTGCAGAACATGCTCTTTTGAAACATGTTTGTTGCAAATTTCTTCCCCCACCAGGTTGCCTGTTGATCAGCTGTGAGCAGAGCATTAATGCTTTTTTAAAATTACAGTAAAAAAGAGGCACAATTTATTCCTGAGGAAGCAGTAGGGAGGAAGGTGAATTAAAACCAAGTAAACGAAACACTAATGCATAAATACCCTCATAAAATAATTGTGCAAATCAGTGTCAGATTTTCTTCCACAAGTTACACAGAGTGAGACACAAAAGCGTTAGTAGCTTTATTGTAATTATTTATGCAAAAAGTGTTGAGACTGCAGACAAACTAGCATGTGCTTTGCTGGCCATTTGTATACTGTAAAATTTCATCTCTACTTGTAGCAAGTTCCACTTACTACTGGCCCATTGAGCCAGATGTGTTGTGACCGGCTTGTTTTGTTATATGGAACAGGAGAAATAGTAGCCCGTGTCCTCTGGATCTCACTGAGAGTTTTTTGAACTCTAATTTTTAAATAAAGACTTAATATCTTTCCCCTACCCCCATTCAAAAAGTGTCTGGTTTCTGGTTGGGGTTTTTTTTACTTTTTTTTTTTTATTGTGTTTGTCGAGTTCTTGGAGGATGTTTGTATAATGTCATTCTTTGCTGTGGAGTTCCAAACAGATTACACATTCTATTTATTAGGAAATATAATCTTAATTGGGTGGGTATTTGAAAACACCCCATTTTTGGAGCCACATAGCTGGGTGTGTATTTATCCGCACGTATGTGTGCCTGTGTAAGCACATGGGTGTATATGCGTGTGTAGTCCATCTCTTAACTGAGTTTCCTTAGCAATTTATCAGCTTTAGAATTCCCTCTTTGCTTCCAGATGTGGCTGTAAGTTGTAGGACAGCACTTCACCTGTGGATATCTGTAGTTGCAACAGTTCCCTCTGCTAGTGCTAATGACCTGCTTTTCTTTCTTCCCAGTGCAAATGCAGATCACCATCTTTCCTCCCCACTCCCCCTTTTTTTTTTTTTTTTAATCTTTTTGTTAAAATCTGTGTCTCAGAAACAGTTTCTGTGTAAGTTCTAATCGTGTTTATGTTTTGCTTCCGGTAGGAATTGGAACTGAAATTATTCATCCACTTCTCCAAGGCTTTTGAAAAGTGACTAAATGCAACTGAGTCAGACTGTCTGTGGGAATGAAGTGGCTGGGAGAATCCAAGAACATGGTGGTGAATGGCAGGAGAAGTGGAAGCAAGTCGTCTAATGACCATGCGCAGAATCAGACCAAACTGCAGCATGCAGGAAAGGAGAATCCAAAGACGGGCAAAAATGGAGTTGAGAGAAGATCAAGCAGATGTATGTACATGTTGATGCGGCTTCGTGCTCTGTGATTCACCTGTCAATTTGCAAGTCAGGCTTCTCTCTCGCCTTAATTCCTGACGGAGGTCTGCGTTCAGCCTGTAGCTATCATCAGAAGTACTCATTATGTTTGTACTTGTTGCATGTATTAACTCACTTCAGGAATACAGATCTCTCAGACCAGTTTGAAAGTGAAGAGAGAATAACTGGATGTAAACTAATTTTGAACCGATGTTAAGTATAAAATAGATGATTTGCACTAAGTGAGAACTGGTGTGATTGGAAGTGGATGATGCGATTTCAATTACTAGGCCAGCTTCTAGCGAATGGTGGACAACAGGAGGACAATGAGCCACCAGTGTGCCTTTGTGGCCAAGAAGGCCAGTAGCATCCCGGGGTGCATCAAGAGGAGCGAGGCCAGCAGGTCAAGGGAGGTTCTCCTCCCCCTCTGCCCTGGTGAGGCCTCATCTGGAGTATTGTGTCCACTAAAGGGCTACAAAGATGATTAGAGGACTAGAACATCTCTCTTATGAAGAAAGGCTGAGGGACTCGGGGCTTTTTAGCCTAGAGAAGAGGAGACGGGGGATCTTAGCAATGCTGATCGATACTTAAAGGGCGAGTCTCAGGAGGATGGGGCCAGATTCTTTTTAGTGGTGCCCAGTGACAGGACAAGAAGTAACGGGCACAAACTTGAGCATAGGAAGTTCCATCTAAATGTGAGGAGGAACTTCTTTACTGTGAGGGTGGCAGAGCCCTGGCCCAGGCCGCCCAGAGAGGTGGTGGAGTCTCCATCTCTGGAGACATTCCAAACCCTCCTAGACGCCGTCCTGCGCAGCCTACTGTGGGTGACCCTGCTCTGGCAGAGGGGTTGGATGAGATGCTCTCCAGAGGTTGTTTCCAACCCCTACCATTCTGTGATTCCGTGAATGCACGTGTAGAAGTAAACACCATTTTGAGTGAAGTCACATATATTAATAGTTATTATGAAATGGTTTTAAGGAACATGGATTTTTATTTTCGCTATTGGTCTGGGATGAAGGACTAAACACAGATTCAGAATTAAGTCCTTTATTCAGATTTAGGGAACATCAGGTTTGAAATTTTCCTAGCTTCATCATGTTTATAGGTCAGAAATTTTAGAGGCAGGTGTGACTGGCAGTGGTAGTCTGAAAGACACTTGTAGTTGAGGGAAGAGAGAAGGAAACCAAAATATTAAGGGCACCCATAAAATAGATTCTGAAATATTTTCTGCTACATAAACAAAAGCAAGAGTGAAAAATTGTGTTCCTGCTTCTTCAGGTATTTTATCATCTTCCTTAATTGTTCTGTATTTTTTCTCTTACCTGTGCCTGTCTGTCCAGAAGTGTAGCTGGGCTTTATAACGTTCCTTAAATGCTATCTAATTTACACTCTCTTGTTTGCAGGTAGCGGTGCTTCAGGATTTGAGGGTCAGAGTCGTTATGTGCCTTCCTCTGGAATGTCTGCCAAGGAACTGTGTGAAAACGATGACCTAGCAACTAGCTTGGTTCTTGATCCCTATTTAGGTTTTCAGACACACAAAATGAATACTAGGTAACTCGTCTTTATTTTTCTAGAAAAGAATTTATCTTCTTAGTTAATATAAGCAGAGCAAAATTGTGGGATTTCTTGCATGTTACCTAAAGTCTGAAAAAATGGCAATTAGTGAGTAGCTTCTGCCCTTAAAATGGTGTCACACGTGAGAGTGGAACTCGGAGCTCTGGCAGTGTGTTTGTGTCGCTATCATAAGTCTTTCTGTTAGCCCTCGTGTGTGTTTGTCCTAGAAAGGTTGCTAATAGGTGCTGTTTTCTTGCTTAAATTTTCCCATAAGTTTTAAATCATTATTCATTTGAAATATTTCTGTTACTGTTTGGGGGCTTTTCTGGTTTTCTTCATGTGACGGCGTGCTTTTTTTTCCTCTCCTTACTCTTACAAGAAAGATACAGTTCCTGAGCATTTCAGTGTCTGTGCCGCTTGGTCTTAGGTTGTCGCAGCCCTGTGCAGAGGGAGCACTACTCAGACGTGTCTGTACGTGTAAGATAATTCAGTGTGTACGCTGGGAGTCGCTTACCAGGGTTGCACAGCCTTTTGCGCTGTCCCACATCTGTCTGAGTACTTCTGGTCTAAGTCCGGTGTTGTCTTAGGTTTAGTTGTTGCATATTTCTTCCTGTTTTGTAGACGTAACACTGGTTATAAGTATATTAAGCTTTCATTTTTATACAAGATGGGCATTGCTAGCTTAATGGAGAAGCTATATATAAATAAGTTTCTGCAGACAGGAGTTGTCCTTACTCTTGTAATAATAAGAGCTGGGGTTTCCAGGCAGCACATCATGGGAAACAGGCTGCTCAACCCTTCAAACTGTCACTGTGGCTGTTTTTAAAGAACAGTTCCCCTGTGCAGCACGGGCACATAACCAGAGTATCAGTTCAGTAGATTTTTGTATGTATGTAACAAGGCAGTCACTTAAAAAATGACTGCTAGATTAATTGGTGTGGTCACATAGCATAAATGGTTGCTGGTATAACCTGACAGCGTGAGCTGCACATGAAATTGCAGCAGTGTTGTCCTTATGACGGTAAAGACTTACTCCAAAGAGATCTTTCTTTTTTTGGTGGAGAGTGCAACACCCATCTTTAAGAGGAGGGCTTGAGTTCTTCCTAGTGCCTCCGTGCTCTTGGTTACAGCAGTATGTTGTGCCCAGAGCAGTGTCTGGGTGGATACTCTGACAGTTCGGTTCAGAGTGTCTTTGTATTTCCAGTGTTAGTCGAGTTAAACATATATGCTAAAAGGCTTTTTTGTTTAGTTGCACAAGTGGTAGCCTGCAAGTTCATTGTTACACTTTTTGCAGAAGAAATGCTGTAGTCATTTTTTAATAGCTGGAGAAGGTACTTTCATAAATGTTGTTTTCTGCCGATAGGTTTTCAACCATAATATACTGATTTTTAATTGCTAATTTGAATCAAAAGACTACACAAATGCTATCATCACGTATTTCTTCCTTTCTCAGAGAAGATTTTGTAGGCAGTCTTCAAGGACAAAAGTTAATAATCTTGGAGCGTTGTGGGCAGTACTTAGGTGAGGCTTCTGACGTCTACCAGAAACACATCTTCTTGCCTCTTTCATAATGTGCCATTGAGGGAGTTTCTGTTGATGTAATGAATTAAAACAAAGGCATCAGCATAGTCCTTGTTTATCTTTTTGGTAGAGTGATGACATCTGCTTGTTATCGTAGCTGTGACACTTAGATCATCTTCCTTCCATCTAGTAAGCTGTAGTCTTTCTAGAGCTCCTTATTGTTGTATGGCTTGGAGGGGAAGTGGGGGGAAAGCAAATACAAAGACTAACCCCTTTGCAAAACACGGATGCCAGTACCCAAATACTTGATTGTAGTAGACTTTTAGATTTACAGCTTGTCTTTGGGCACTTCAGGGCGATGAAGTCATATTTGTAATTTGAGGTGCGCTTAAAATAAAACAGCCATTTATGATGGCAAGCAAATATTTCATGTTCCCTCGTTCTGACTTGTTTGAAGACGGGCTGTGGAAGCAACTGTGCCGACGTTCTGCTTTGCTGTTGGAAACACCTAAGAGGTTTGTATTTTTGCAACTAGCAGCCCCGTGAGAGTTGTTGACCACCTCCTGAAGTCATACTTCACCTTTGAAAGCTTTACCTTTTTGTATGTGTAGGTGTCTTCTATATAAGCATTTTCTCTACTTAATTCATTCCTTTAGTTGAAGAATTTGTAAAGACCTCTTGTTTTGCCCAGTGTATATTGATGAGAGGAAAAATCCCCAAACTCATAATGTTCTAGTAGAATATTATTCTAGTAAAAAAATATTGTTGGAACATCATTGTTTTTCATCATCTTTTTACTGAATTACTGATCTTATGGTAGAGTGGTGACAAGAATGTGATGGTTACTTGTATTTTTTTTTTCTGGGAGCCAAAAAGTCCTGCGATTCTTGAATGCCTTTCATCTTGGGAAACGGGCCGTTGGCATTGTAAGGTGTCAGGTCAGCAGTGTCTGAAAAAGCTCAAGACTAGTTCTCAAAAAGATTACAATTGAATCCCTCAGTGAGTTTGTCCAGTGTTCCTCTGAAGTGTCTTCTTGTCACTAGGAATTTGATGGACAGCATCAAATGTAGCTGTGGAAATGTCTTCAGTGGGTTTAACCAAAAGTAACTTTTTTTCATCCTCCTGGATTTCCAAGAGAAAGTAGGTTGTTCTCAGAGCTTTTGACCCTCTTTACAAGCCCTGTGGTCATTCTTTCATTGAATCACTAGCTCTTCTCTTGACAAAATAGCAGGCTAGCAGTTAATAAAAAAAACCAACCCAAAACGTACTAGGAAGTACGATCTTGTCAGGTATAGCTGTGCTAAGAGGTTCTGTTGCTTCTTGTATAAATCCTGTTATATCAGACCCCTCTTTGTTTGTGACGAAGGCTCTCCCAGCTGTAAGCTTTACTTGGCCTTGCGTGCCTCTCCTTTTTCTAAAAACAAAACTGCTTTTGCAAGCTATTGCTTCCTGGGTTGAAGGTTGACTAACACTAGAGATTAGAACTGAGACTCGTAAAAAAAGCCAAGTGTCTTGCCATCTCCTGTTTTCTGCTGCTTTTCCCTAGGTTAAGTGCAGAATCTTGGTGTTGTGTGCCTTCATGGCTAATCCACTCTTTACTATCTTGCATACAAATTTCTATCTTGGTCATACTGCTGCTGTTCCAAGTCACTGTTGTGTCCTGCTTCCCTAAATCACCAGCATCGTGCTAGGGGCTACTGAGAGCAGTTCCAGTGTCCTTCTGAACTTGCAAGTGATGTAGGAAGTCAAATGCGTTGTAGTCTGTTGAGGATCTCAGGGTGTTTCCTAACTCCGTATCACTGCTTTCAGTGAAGTTACAAGCTGAGGTGTGGTGTGGGTGGTGCTGTTTGAGAACGTGAGATTAAAGGACCAAGCTTGAAGAATTTCCATGTTTATCCATAGCAAACATGAAGTGTTTGGGGATGATTTGTGGGAAGCTGCTTTCTCTCAACACTGCACCAAGAGCAACTGCTGGCCTTGGTGTAAACCATCAGTCGTTCCTCAGCTTGACAGGCGATGTCACTCCTTGTGCCTTAAGAGTCACCGCTGAGCAAAAATCACCTGCGTTCGTGGGTCTGTGCTGAATCTCTTCTGTACCCCTGAGCTCATTTCAGTGTAACAAAGCACTCCGTATTAATCTCGAACGGGGTTTGGAGGTAGCACAAGTTATGTGGCTTCTGCTAAATAAGGTTACGTGGCTGTGTAGTTCGGTCTCGGTGGTTGGTTCTGTGGCGGTACTGGATTAGAGGTACACAGCTCTTACGTAGTGACACCCTCTTTCAAGTGAAGCTTGTACATTCTTCAGACCTAAGTGTCTGCGTATTTCCGAAGTAATTTTGTTTGACTTTTGTGTAGAATCTTTCTGCATTTTTTTCAGTAAAGTCTTTTGGCTTGCTCCTGGTTGTCTTCCCTTGCTGTGTGTAATCACACATGGTGATGACATTCGGACTGTTTTACTGCTGCTGAATGTTTTGGATTTAAAAAAGAGAAAGAAACAAAACAACAAAAAAACCTCCCCAAACAACCAAACCAACACCCATCACCTTACTCTTACAGAGTTTTTCTAGTTGCACTTTTAACTTCAGTAAACAATGTTGTATCTCCAAAAGATGGAGTGGCTTGCATCCAGTTGCTAAATTAAATTTGCAATGTGAAGTGTCAGAACAGGAGTGAAGGAAAGGAAAGTATTGGGTTTGTTTGGGGTTTTTGGTCCCCCTTATTTATTTTAAAAAGCATTTATTTGCTAACCATGTTAAGGAGAATGAAATGATACAGCTATTAGAATTTTCTTCTGTTCTAGGCTATGTTAGAGTTTTGACCACACTGGTGCGTGTATCGTTTCAGTTCAGGAAGTTCAGCGTGGCTTACTTCCTTCATTAAAACTACCTTTTTGAACTTAGGCCTTTGAGGAATGTGAGCTTTTTTCCCCGATAACAACACTGGAGATGAAACACAGAACAAGTTGATTTTTACATAACTAGCTTTTAATTAAGATACTGGTACTACAGGGTTGGGCGGAGGGGAAGCCAAAATATACATTAACGAAATAAATTGTTCCCACTTATTGCAAGTAGATGATGTTCAACTCCTGTGCTGTCTTGAACGTTTAACAGCCTTCCTGTTGTAGCTTTTGTGCTGAATCTCTGCTATGGGATGAACAGCAGCTTGCTGTCTTTCCATAGCCACCCAAGTAAACCCATCATGCAGACAAAGTCCCTGCTGTTAAGAGGCTAATGGGATGTGATGTTTCGATAAATTCACTCTTCTTAATGTTCTCTAGTCAGAAGTGAAGAAGTAGGTTTAGAAGTAGAACTCCTTATCACGTGCTGGTACGCTCTGTGGAGTTCCATACTGGATCTCTTGCAGGATCAGCTTTTCCTTTTTGTTCAAACTCACTGCTCTCAGTGACTGAGACTGAGCAAGGTACAGTGCTTCTGAACTTACCAGAAACTCTTTAACTTCCTTTATAGGCAAGCATCTCACTGACCTTTGGCTTTATACCTTGGAGTTTCAAGATTCTTTAAGTATTCCCGAGGTAAGAGAAACTTGAGAGAGAAAGAGGTTTGCTTCCCCAAGCCATCTTCCTACATCTTCCTTATTGAGACCACCTCAGTTTGCCCTTAACTGGGACAAGATCATCTAGCTGATTTTGAAATCGCAATAGCCGTAGCTTTTCGTATCTCGTTGACTAGGGAAAAAGAAATATTTGCTAGGAAAGTGTGAAATGTTTTTGTTCTGCAGCTTGTCAGAAAGGAGGGCTATTACTCTTTCTTTGGAGACGCTGTGATAGCTGAATTTTTCATTCTTAGCTTCCTTCTAACAAAACGGACTGTTCTGTGAGAGGCTCCCTGTTCCGTGAGACCTGACCCTGAAGCTGTCTGTAGGGTTGCTCAAGGAGTCTGTGCCTATGAGCAGATGCAAACACCAGAGTGTCTTGTTCCATTCCCATGATGGAATCTAATAAAGGTACTGCTCCCAGGAGCAAACCAGAAGTCTGGCTAATCAGTGTTGATTTTAATTGACTCTCTGCTTAGAGACTAGGCTGGCTGGTTTGGTTTGTTGGTTTTCTTGTGCTCTTTCTACCTCTCTATTTCTCTTCTTGAACTAGTATTCTATTTTACTGACACTTAAAAGCCAGTTTCTTTGGATCAGTTATATATACAGTGTTTAGCTGTGGGGTCTTTTCAGGCTCTCTTCATGGTGGTGGCTCAAAAACAGTCATGTAGACTCTTCTAGCAGATAAGTAGATTGTTTCCCTGTCATGTGTAAGTGAGGAAGTTGCATAACACCAAAACGATAGTACTTAAGGTTGCTTCTCAAAACTGATTAGCTTTTTTTGTAGAATCATAGAATGCTTTGTGTTGGAAAGGACCTTAAAGATCAGCTAGTTCCAACCGCCCTCCTACCAGACCAGGTTGCTCAAAGCTCTGTCCAACCTGGCCTTGAACGTGTACAGGGATGGAGCATCTGCAGCTTCCCTGGGCAACCTGTTCCAGTGTCTCACCACCCTCAGACTGAAGAACTTCTTCCTTACATCTAATCTAAATCTTCCCTTCTCCAATTTAAAGTCATTACCCCTCCTCCTGTCACTACAAGCCCTTGTAAAAAGTCCTTCCCTGGCTTTCTTGGTAGGTGGTGCTGGGAAAGACTAATGAGTAACTGCTATTTCATGATACTCCTGGGAGGAGTGAAGTGGCTGTCAGCAGACCCTCAAATTGTTAAGGAACTCAACCTTTAGGCTTTCTTAGTATATTGACTTCTCCAATGTCTCAAATCAGAAGGTACCTTTTAAAGCGTATATGGAGAGACACCTTTGAAAGTACTGAAGCTTTCATGAGGAGTGTGGGTTGTCGTATTTTGGACTAGCTCATAAACTTCATAAGCGCTTGGTGCAGTTCACGTGAGCTATTGGGTTGTGAACAGCACACTATAACTCAGGGTCAGGGTGCCAAGTGTTGTTTCATTGATTTGGGAACCCTTGAAATGAAATGCTGTACATCGTGATGGTGGTTTCCAGCATATTTCCATGTCCTTGTAGACATGTCTTGCTTGTTTGGATTCCTGTTAATCTTTTTTTCATGATCTCTGTCTTTTTCATAATGTAAAAAATCTTATTACACCATTTTGGTAGCGGCACTGCAGGACATCCTTGGTGTTAATTTTTGAACACTTGGGTGCCTGGAGTTGTGTTCTTTGAAAAGCCCTGTTCTTGTTTCAAGTTCCAGATGCCTCCATACACTGTAACATTCACCTGGCCTTTTATTGTTTGGGGGTTTTAACAATCTCTTCCTATTTCCAGCCTCTTTTTTTGCCTTTTCAAGAGTTGAGCCTACACTAACTATTCCTCTTCTCCGGAATGATGTTACATGAGTTTGGTAGACATCTAAAGGAATTCCACCAGCAGTGTGGAACACCTGAGGCAAGAACCCCTGGGAACACCTGCAGAATGTGATCCATGGAGTTGTGTGGGTGACTTGGAGCCAGGTTCTAAGCTACCTAAGGTAGCTAGTCGAGTAGACATCTAGTCAGCCTCTGAGAACAGTATATTGTGAAAGACCTGAAATACGAGCATCACTTTGGGGCTACAAGATGTACTTCTCATTGCTAGAAAATGTAGGGTATTGATTTGTTTTTCTGTAGGTCTTGCAAGCCGCTATTTAAGCATAGCAGCTGCCTTGCCATTTCCGCACACCACCCCACCACTCCCCGCTGGTGGTCGCGTTGGGATCCTGCTTTCTTTAGTGAGCCTGGACCAAGCTGCTTCTTGATGATAATTATGGTTATGTCTATCAGTGCCCATGCTGCCTGTCTCAGCTGCTCATGCAATTTTGAATATGATGGTTTTTTGACCTATCTTTGCTCCTTCGGGTCACTTAGCTAAAAAATTGGTGCATTTCAATATATAACATAAAATGTAAGGGAGAGGCCAATCATTCATTTAGCCCAGCAGGGGTAGATAGAGCTGAAGACCAATTTTAGCAGTAAATCCTGTGTCTTTTCTTTCTGTGATGTTTGCAGATAAAAATACGAACAAAATGTTGACCTGTCGTGTTTCTGGTGCACTTTGTACTCCTCATGATGTAAGTGCCTTTGGGCCCTTGTTGGGAAAACTGCTCCTGCTTGAGAATGAGAGCAAGTCCTTATTCTGAAACCAGTCAGGTTCAGTTCAGGATATATCATTTTGAATTCCCTTAATGTCTGAGGAAGCTCTGGAAGTTCTGACTGTCAAATCTGGGAGAAGTCTTTCTGGTTTGGGGAGAACTGGGAGGTACTCTTTGGTATCTGACTGACAAGTTGAGGGAGACTCTGATCTTCTACAGAACAAAAATAATGATGATCATGTCATCTGTAGTCTGAAGGGAGTTTTCTTCCATGATGAGGTCTCAGTAGCTTGTTAGGCAGTTAGCTTTTGGGGAGGTGGGCTAAGTATATTCTTTAGTGAAGAACTTGATTTGAAACTTAGTGGAGCTGTCCATGCTACAGTTCTCAGTGGCATCTGTTTCTTGACTCTTGCTCTCTTGTCAGATGTTATCCCAGCCAGAAGAAACTTATCTAATGTCTTCTCGCTACTACTCACTGTATTTTCCCTGAAAGCTCACAGGGTTGTGCTGATAATTTTTGCTATATTTGAAAAGATCTGAAAGATTGCTTAGTCATTATATTACTGGGACTTTTTTTAGATGGACAGTACAGAGATGATGTGTCAAAGCAGTTGCATGGAATGCTGATAACCCGCACTGCTGCAGGACGGGATACTGCTGTTTGGAGGCCTTCGTTGTATCAGGAGCATAAACACAACATTTTATTTCTAATGAAGGGCGTTGCATCCCTATCGTTACTAGTTATTTTTGATTAAACCCTTGCTATGTTACAAGGTGAAATAAAATTGGGATGTGCAACACGTAAGGTGTTTTGTTTCCTTTGTAC
>JAVFHW010073739.1:0-12111 GCA_032159205.1 Eurystomus glaucurus suahelicus | reverse complement strand
GAACATGGGAAAGCCACAAGTTTCAACTTGGTGCAAACCTGGGTCAAAGAAACCAGAACCTTTCAAAGTGTTTTCACCATACAGTGCATGCGACTCCAGAAGAAATAACAACTCCAGGGTCAATTACTCCACTGCTTAGAGGGAAAGAAACCCAGAAAGAGTAAATGCACTGTAACCAACCATTACCTGACCTGTTAAAAAGTTCAGAGGAGATTTTCTTCCAAACCTAGGATAAGACAGTGATAAATTCCTGCTTTCCACGCACCTATCAGCTCCTGTAAGTACTACAAGAGAGCCAAGCCCACAGAGATAAGACTCCCAAGCCTTGCTGCCACTCCAGAGCACTCAAACACAGGTCAGGTATGTTTGACTACTTTTTTATTGAGTAGTACGGTTTTAGGTTTTTTTTCCTCTTTCAAGTTAAACCAAGTCAAAGATACACACCACACACCTTCCCAACAGCCACTGCATAACTGAAGGTTTCTACTGTCCTAAACAGAAATACTAATCCCTACAATTCTTCAGTTCTAGCTCTTCAGGATATAAGCACAAATAGCGCAAATTTTCTACCTCCAGCCTCAGTCTACTGCTACCCTTTCTGACTGCCTCTATCCTTCAAGTACACTGGGAGCTACCAGTGCTCAGACGATCCTTAGACTTTTTTTTGAAAGTCATGAAAACAAATGCTTACCTTTAAAAAAAAAAAAAAAAACCCTGATTTTTTTTCCAGACTGCCAAGATACTTATAATGTTACCTGGTTTGGCAATATTGACCACTACAACACTGACATGTACATATGCAAAATGATTTCGCAATTACATCCTTCCAAACTGCAAAATCCTCTCATTGTCAAATACCAAACCGGGCACTTTGGTGTCTGACCGGATGCTGTACAAGTTTTCCTCCATGCCTTAGTCCTTAAATAAGCTGTTTCTCAGCAACATGCCCATATTTGTCAGGCTGAGCAATAGGCACACACATATACGCTTAGCAATATGCTGGGTGGAAGCGAGGCAGTTGTCGTTCATAGTTTTTACTGAAATACATCTTAATTGAGTAGCAGCATTACACCACAAATGAGCCAGAAAAAAAGGCCAACAATAATGACAGACCACTAGAAATAATCTGTTGTCTTCTGGGTAAACTGTTCAATGCTAAAACTTATTATCTGTAAAAGCACCTTTTGAATCACTTTTGTTTTGCCCTGTGGAATACCTTAATGTTTCTATTGGTAATAAAATTTCTGCCTTGCAATACTGCCCTCGTCTATAAGACTGCAAGAGAAGGGAAGAGAAAGATGAAAACAGGGAAACAGAACTGCTGTTATTATTAAACCTTTAAGTTACAGAGTTAATTCCAGCTAAACATTTTTATCTGTTGCACTGTTTATATGAAGTAGATTTTTTTTCCAGAAAGGAAATCTAATTTTTGCACCCAAGTGTCAAACAACTCCATGGTCATCTATATCCGCGCCGACTGTACAACTGCTACAAGTAATCTGTTAAGCAGCACATCCCCAGCTGGGGACTGTAATTAGGGTGCAAACTGCCATACAATCCCCTTGCCAGATTGATGAAGGAGACCTCTTACAAGGTGATCCAGAAGGCAGTGTTGAGACCATTAATCATTTATCTGTCGAGAAGAATACAAAAAGCTCTGCTACCAAGAGCATTACACTGCAAAAGTATCTTGACAAAAAATAACACATAAAAAAATAGAAGTTTTACTTCTAAAGTCAGATGCTAGTTACTGTAATTTTAAAAAAAATTTTTGGTAAGTTCACATCGAAAAGGAGATATTCAGGCTTCAGAGAGAATTTGACACTCATACTTTTCTACTCCTTTTAAAAGCTTGGTAATAATCAGCTCAGAGGTTTTTTAGCTCTACCAGCTGCATCTCCATAGAGCAAACAAATGTAATAGTAATCTACAGAGCAAGCTGAAATACACTGCCAGGCTGCCAGTATTTCAACCTGCAACTATTTATTTTGGGAGATTTGAATCCAAATGCAAATATTTTCTATAACGTGTAATTGCAGATACTGTTAGTATAAAAACTCAGCCTACAGTGGGAACATCAAATCTTGAACATCTACCTAATGGGGTCTTCACTGTCCATCCTGAGCACGTAAGTCTTGACTCTGCAAAACAGCAGCCAAATTTTTTTAAGTATGCTTACTATAATGAAATACCTCAGATATTTAAAGCTGAGTTCAAGCTTAACTGTTTCCCTTCTTCATTCTTATTTTATCCAATAGGCAAGCCCACAATGTCCTCGCAGAACTCGAACTATTAAGAGATAAAAATTTAAAAATCAAGACCACTTATGTAATCTAAGGATACATTGATAGAGTTCGAAGTATTTTTCTTTAGAAACAAGTTTTTAACCTTCTTTTGAATGCAACCTCATGTTTTACTTATCACACACCATACAAGATTATCAGCATCATAAGTTTCTTAGCTATATCCATGAGCTTCACATATGTTCCACTTGAGCTCTGCCTAAGGAGGAGCTGGCTGGGCAGGGAAAGGGGAGGAGGTGAGTTTCCCTCCCTTGAATTATCTGGAATTTAACGGAATTGCCTGGGAGAATTCTACTGTTTCAAAGGCAAACAAAATCTATCCTATACAACTATCTACCAGGCTAGCAGAAAATACATTTTCCCACAGAATGTGCAAAAGGAAGGAAACTTAATCCAAACACATCATTACATAGTTCAACAGGATTTGCTTACAAACTCCAAATACTGTCCCAGTGAAGGAAAGCTCCTAGTAACTTAGCCTACAATGCAGCCAGCAGGTAAGTACATTTTGGGGTTTTTTTAACTTAAAAAGCCAAATCTAAATAATTTCTCACAGATCATCAGCAAGCGTATCTGAAATCAAGAGGAGAAACAAATGTGCCACCTGTGGCCATGAAGTTAAACCAATTTAAATATTTTTAAAACATTCTTGTTTGCAAATTATGACACTTCCCCCACAACTCCCCTCATTCCCTAGCGACAAGACAAATTTTTCTAAAGAGCACAGCGAAGGAGGCAAACAGTAGCAAAAGCATCTCAAGAGTGAGGAAAGCCCAACAAAATTTTTAGCATCAAGTGCCTTTACAATGAGGATTCTTTTGCAAACGTAACTGTAGACACAACGAAGCTTTTCATTTGTTTCTGCAACACTGGCAAACTTCTGATTTCCAAAACCCTTTCTTGCATGAATAAGCATGCAAGTTATCTTCTGAATATGTTAGTGAGAGAAGAAAAGCAGAAATAGCTTCATTATCATTATACAGAATCTTACAGGCAGCTGTGGAAATGCAAGTTTCTTTAAAATTATTGCCGTGATGAAAAACCATAATCCATTCCAACAGCAAGTTCTATCACATATCACTGATTCCCTCAATATTTACATTTTTCCAATATAGCCTGAACTAACGATAAGGACTCAGTGACATAGTAGGAGCATGCATAGGATAATTCACATATTCTAAGCCACCATATCTTTTTAATAGGAGTCAGTAACATTAAAACATCACCTAAGAGAACAGAGCACAACTTGCAAATGCAAAGATGCAAACCTGAGGATGCCAAAGATGGGAAATCAAGTGTGGCATCATTTACTGAAAGACCGTGATAACAATCTAGCAGAGGCTTCACAAAAGTTTTAAAAATTTAGAAAGTATTCTCAGCGCTGGATGGCCCAAGGCAATCCAGTACGCACTGC
Organism: Eurystomus glaucurus suahelicus; assembly: GCA_032159205.1. NCBI lineage: Eukaryota > Metazoa > Chordata > Aves > Coraciiformes > Coraciidae > Eurystomus > Eurystomus glaucurus. The sequence goes on along the minus strand of JAVFHW010073739.1, from coordinate 8,394 downwards.
AACATCTAATCCCACCGTTAATATTTCTTGAAGCTTGATCCTGCACATTGGAATAGAAAGTATTAAACATATCACATGACTGAAGTAATGCCACAATACTTCAGAGAGTTAACACCCAAGCTACTGGTATGTTGATCTTATTTTGGAGTAACAAGGAAAAGACCTGCCCCTGCCTTTGAGTCTTGCTGTATCATCACTTACTGACTGGCATTTACACTGCTCTCATCCTCAGGCAAGCCCTTAAAGACTCTGATCCTTTATATCCTTTAAAGTGAGCAATTAATGCTGCTATTCAAAGTTTCTGACCTTTAGCTCTCAGTCCCAGTAGTGTTATTCAGATTTTTCCTCTCAAGTTTAGCAGAAAATAGTAACTATTTGTGCCTTCCTGCAGGCAGACATGCATTAATTCTGAACTCAAACTGGAGTCAATTTTGGAAAAGTAATTCCCAAAGTTTTCACCTCCAAATGTGCTCCTCTGCAGGACCAGATGCCCTTCCAAACACTTTAGTTTAAATGTTCTGCCTTCTAGAGGGATTTTGGCAACTCATCCCACACTGCATTCCCCCTCACCATCCTCTGCAGGAGGGTGACTATTGCTATGATTATTTTCAGTGAAGCCACAGCACTAAGTTCCATTTTCTTTATTCCTGCTAACATCACTCCCCACTCAGCCTTCCTGCCCCCTTTTCTTCTCCACAGAATTATTAACTCAGCTTCCCTGTTGCCTCTTTCAGTATTTGTAAGAAGCATCAAAGAATCAAAATAATATACTTCTTATTTGTTGTCTTCATCTGATTTGTATTTTTAAGCTACCAAACAGAGGCCAATTCCTAGAAAATCAAGAAAGCACATCATTTTTAGAACTGCCCCACAAAGGCATCTTGCATTTTCTTTTCAAAATGTAATTAATCTATGCCAAACACCTTGCACAAACACCCCCAAAAAAGTCCTAAATATATCCTACTGCTCCCAACCTCTCTCAACAAAAAAAATCAAATCTGCTACTTCTAGCTCATCAATACCTACCTTTCTGTATTACACCTCTCCCGATATGAAAGCTGTTACAGCTCATCTGGAAGACTAACAAGCTAACATCTCTCTAGACCCGGAGAAAGGGTATTCCACAGATTCCACAGCCAAGGCTCTTCCAAAGAGCCCAGGAAAAAGTTACACCTTTCAACAGAGAGTGAGCTGGGCTCAGCCAGCGCTGCGCAATCAACTTGACAGGAAATGTAATTAGTGTTATACTTCCTGCCAAAATTAGACATGATATAAGCAGATATATCAAATGAATTTGACACGATATATTACCATTGATGTGCCTAAATATATAAAATGGGGGGCGGGGGTTTGGCTTTTGGAAGGGTGGGAATAGTGGGTTTTATATTTTAAAGGGAGAAAACAAATCTTGGCATGACTCCATCATTTCTGTCTCCATCTTGTTTGTTCATTGAAGTTTCTCCTCGCCTTTCTACTTCCTATTTCTATCATAGTCAGAGTGACACAAAACATCCTCTTTTTGTTGCAGCTCACTAGAATCAAAGCTGGATCGTGTCTCTTTTTCATGTCTTTTCTTCTCTCCTTGTCACTCAGAGGCTTCAATCCATTTGCTTTCTTGACATCGGCTCACTTGTTTGCCTCTCCTCTTTCTCGTTTGCACTCACCAAAACTCCTTCCCATCATATCACATCTCCATTCCAAATTGCCACCATCTCCTGGTTGTCACTCACACATTCTTTTTCCCTGGTCCCGATACCAAATTTCTGTCATCTCTGCAAACTGCCTAGTATGAGCAATTTTCTATTATTTTAAACACATTCTACTGCTTTCCTTTCTATAAACCACATATTTATCTCCCCGCTCTCTGTCAAGGTGTAAAGCTTCTCTATATTGGCTCCTTCTTCCACCAGGTTAGTTTCTATGCAACATATTGTCCCAGTCTCAATCGTTTCAGTATGCTGACCAGACATCTCAGACTCATTCCACATGTCCCTGTGTTTAGCAAAACGAGACAAAATAATAAGGTACTGCAGTGAGCTCTGCAAAGAAATCCTCCCTTACCAAATTCCAGTCTCAAGCTCCAGAGATACAAAAAAATGAATCAGAGCACCATCTAGAACGGAGAAGGGTTAACAAAATCCTCAGAAAATAAGGTATTTGAGAGCAACTCTATCAAATATATGCCTTTAATACCTAATTTAGGCCTCATACCGGAGGAGAAGAAAGAATCATTCCCAGCTAAAGACCAAAGCAGAAGGTAACAGGAAGAAAGCAATCCTCAAATATACTATAGTGACTATATGACTAGATTTGCAGCCTACAGTTTTCTATGTATCTCAGAAGGCACATGTTAATGCACAGGAGCCATTACCCCCACACCACAGTACCCTCGGCCTCACTGCTCTGCTCTCTACTATTTGCTGATATCAATTTTGCAACAAAAACCCACAACTCAAGTGAGAATAGGTGCCTAAGCGAAGATAAAAATGTCTGTCTAAAGGCTGAATATCATCGTATAGTGTATATATATACACACTACCCTATAATGAAATCTGGCAGTGTTTAGATAAATTCAGCAAGTTCCCGGATCATTTTACTTCTTTTCTGGAACAATGACCTTTCACTAGTGATATGCTCTCGATGGACCAAATTGTGTCCTCAACTGGAAGCTCTGGGCTGCCCCATTTTATACAGCACCTGAACTTGCCACTGAAGAACTTGAGATGGAAAAAAAAATCTAGGCCAAGCAGAGGTATTTATGGCGCTTTTTTTGATGGAAAGTTTAAAAATTACTTGATCCGAAAAAATAAGTCTTTAACTGGACTTGTCTCTGCTATTCCAGCAAACGCAGAGCATATTGCTGTTCATCTCCTGACAAATTACTCTCCAGGAGAATACAAATCACCCGTGCTGAGCTTCAGAAAGGCTCTGGAAGACAGCTCTGTTTCAACCCACTAGAGAGAAAACGCCAGCCACAAAACAGACTCCATCCCAGTGGAAAGCCTCCCTCGCTCATAAACACGAGTTTTAATCCCATTCATTAATGGCTGAATAGCACTCACCTTTATTGTGCTACATCTACAGGTTGCTCTTCCATCCATCACATTTTTTGCTGTGGGCGTATTCGCTGTTTTATTAACTGTAATTTAATTCAATACATATTCCTACACAGGACAGGTTATTTCCCTGACTGTTTCAAAACATTTCACAAAATGGAGCACAGAGGAATTTTTAAATAGTAAAACAATACAGAAAAAAAAAAAAAAAAAAAGCAACCCCATACGTAAAGGACGAAATCCTGTTGTGTGTTTCTGTTGGGATAGCTTTCTAAAATAAAGTTTGCCATATCCATCAAGACTCCCGCCACCTAAGTTTTCTCTCATGAATGAAGACACAATAAAAACTGATGCTACATAAACTGTACATCATTGCTTGAGATAGTTGCAATCACAGAGTCCTATGCTTTTACCTTTACTTGCTTACTGCAGATAATCTGAAATTAATCACAGAATCTTAAACATTTTCAGCCTACAGTTTTCTATGCAGGCATACATTAACGCCCAGGAGCCATTACCCCCACACTGCAGCACCTCAGCCTTACTGCTCTGCTCTCTACTATCTGCTGACATCAGTTTTGCAATGGAAACCCACAATTCAGTGAGAATAGATGCCTAAGCAAAGATGAAAATGTCTATCTAAAGACTGAGTATCACTGTCCTACCATACACATGCAAAAAAAAATTATACTTTTTAATATATATTTATATATACTTACATATCCTACAATCTTCCATGGCAAGTTACACTCCTCCCAATCTCCTGTTCAAAACACAGCAGACAGAAACCCACGCTGCACTCACCATGTGCTGAAACAACGCCAATACGAATTACAAGCTATTGTGAGAGATGGATCAGAAATGGCCACAATTAGACCCAACAACTGAAGCGATTGTTTCATTTGCTCTTTCTTTTGGAAGGCTACAACACTCTGAAAGACCCAAATGGCACGTAGTGTTTTTCTTTCCATTCTTGGCAACCCGAAGACAGAAAAGGAGTCCCCCCTCACTCTGACCAAGGCTGGGACCAGAAGTTTGCCATGTTAATTTAGACTATCTCTAACCTTTCAAAATGACCCACCATTCACTACCAGAATATCCCTTTTCTGCAGAAACGTATTTTCTGTTTCAGCAACTAAGTTAGGAGGATGACTATCTCTCCACTTTCTAACAGTTTTTCAGAAGTTTTAAATGTTCCTTTCTTTTATAGAGCCATTTCCTTTCCCTCTCTCCTTGTTCGCACTACCCTTTCAGGTCACATCACCTCAGCTGGAACACTTTCTGTACTTTGCTGAGCTGCACTGGGTTGAGATGCTCTGCCTTTATCAAGGTGCAGTCTGCAGCACCAAGGGACTCGGGAGTCGCTGCGCGCATCGGACAGGAGATTATCTTCCATGTGACTTCCTCTCCGCTGGTGCCTGCCCGCACACACATGGACGCCATGCATCACACACACACACATTCTGGCTCCACTCAGCAGCCCCACAAAGGTCCAGTTTCCAACCCTAAGCAAAGGGGACAGTGCTGTAACAGGCAGGCACAATCCACCAGATAAAAGGAAGACGCCTTAGGCAGGTAGGATTTACTACATCATTAATACAGTTTTTTCTTTGCTTTCTCTGTGGTCCTTGAATCTCTCTTTCTTCACCCATTTCATACACTTTCTTAAAAACGCTGCTTGCTATGTTAGTACAGGTGGGAGGAAAAAAAAAACCAAACCACAACCCCCTTTTGAAGTAGTTAGCTTATCTTCAGACCCAAAATCCGAGCATTAGCTAGATGAGACTCAACAGAGAAGACAGAGAAGCAATCAAAAACCTTTTCAAAAAAAAAAATTTGTTTCAGTCAGAATAAATGCTTAACAAATAGAAATCATAACAGAAAGGAAGCGCAACTAAAAGCATTCCCAACAATAACAATGCAGCATGTCCTTAATACTCAAGTGTTCAAACTAAATACAGCAGAAATACAAAGGAATGCCTAAAGATGACTCAATAAGGAGATATTCAAAGCAGAAATAGCATTACCAGCATGTCTATGGTAAGCTTGCTAGTCCACAGCATGGTAGTTTTCAGTTCTCACACTCAAAACAAGACTGCAGACAAGGAGCACTTGTGCTTAGATGCAGAAGTCAGGTAGGATGGTTTGTCAGTGACTCAGAGGCTGGACCTCTGCAGACTCGCAGAGAGAGCAGAGAAACCTGCGGTCCTTGCAGAGTTCCGGGCTTTAAATGACCCATACAACTCTTTTACCCTCTGGCACAAATCCCTGGCAGTTCCTTCTTTTTTTCATATTAAAAAAAACGCTTTTTATCTGTTTCTCCTACCACAGTACCCACTTCACCACCACCCTGGAAGCAGCTTTGGTGGTAGGATACACGGCTTCCAGAAGGAGCACGGCGGGGTTCAGCATCTGTCACCACCATCCCGGCCTCGCCTGGCAATCACACCTCCATTTCAACAACACACACCCCCATTTACTTTACCCCATATGATCCTGGGGCAAATAACAGGAAAGGTATCTTTGCCCATAGCTGCAACACTACCTCAATAATAAATTAAGATTTTCAAAGCTCAGGCAAAGAGCTGGAGTGATGAGAGAGCAAAACCTCATGGCATGGGAGAACCCAGGACACAACACATCACAACAGCACAGGGACTTTTGGCCAGGTAGTCCCATTCCACCGTGTCATGAAACTCAATTATAATGAGGCAAGGCAGCCCACCCACAGGTTCTTACCTTCTCCGGTTTACAGACAAAACCCAGAAGTTCTCCCTTCCCTCAGCTGCACCGGTAACACAGAGGCCTGTGAACTGTGGCCAGGACGAGACAAATTTTCATTTTCTATTGAGTTAATAAACAACAAAGCAGCTATGTTTGTGAAAGAAACGCATTTGTCTCACAGTACTGAAACATATATCCCCAAGATTCAAGAAAGTTCCTAACAACTGACAACCTAGACATGTACTTTTTGAATACACTTCGAGGCAGTCCAGTAGGACAGTTTCTCTCACCTACAAAAAGTCCCGAGAAGTTCCCAGAACACCCTTCATGTCAGGCGGCTCAAGTGGACAGGTTTCTGCTTTTCCCCCCATCCAGCCCAACAAACGTATCGAGCGCCGGCACAGCACCCATCATTAAAGCAGAGCGTGTAGCTCTAACAGAGCATGGAGAACTTACCTCCCTAACAGCAGCCTGGAGGCATTTCCATCACCTCTTTCATCTGCAACAGCATCCCCATTGCTCAGCTTTCATAATCCCTTTCAGTTAAGGTACGGGGTGCAAGCAGCACTGCAGGGCAGGGAAGCAGAACAGACACAGGTATTCACGCTGTCAGTGCAGCACTGTCAACTCAGGCTATTATTTTTTTGTATTTTCTTATCCCACTCTGCTTACAGTCTGCGCAGCCAGGCAAGCTTAGTTGCCTTGGACACCTGGATAGGACCATTCACATCGCCGCAGCACATCTTCCACCACGACCCCACTGCCCACCTACCAACAGCAAGAAGACATCAAAAGCTCCCAAAGTGCAACCACCACTTGTTTTTTGCACTTCCAAGAACCACTCTCGCACCGCTACCTTTGTGCTGTTATTCGCAGCGAGCTTGGCACAGGCTATCTGCAGCATCTGGCACACTTCAGCCGCTCCGGCTCAAGCTCCTCACGTGCTCTGCTCTGTTACCAGCTGCTGGGATAGTTGCTGCTGCACAATACAAAAGGAGCAAGTGTCTAAGACAGGCATGAGAGCTCTGCTCATCTGTCTGAGGGCAAGACACAAGAGACTGAATACTGGTTAGGGGGGGAAAAAAAGAAAATTATACTGAAGGAGAGACATGGGAATCTCCACTTCTCACTTGCAGACCCCAGAACTTTTATGCCACCAAAGGCAGCTAAAAGCAGCAGCCTCAGTGCTTCCTACCAGAGCAGCATCTCAGCAAATACGCATCAGTGCGATCCTTATCTGCAAGGCTTTCTAGTGAGGAGACGTCCCTAGAAAGCAGTCACTACAAATACTGTTTTCCTGAATATCATTACTGATCCACAAGTAATGAAAGAGCTGATAATATGGCCCTAGGGTACAAATCAACCACCTACCCTGACGCATACAGATGGAGCTCAATAGCTCTTCTGGTCTTCCATTACCAGAGTAAAATTAGATCTCTGAAACACCACCACGGCAAAGCAGTAAAGAAGCTTACTCATGAGTGGTGTTTATTTCCGATTCTTCCAAAAAAAGCTTTTAAATGCTTCAATCTGAAAAAAAACCCTCGTTCTCATTTACGAAGATAAGCAGAGAGAGCTTCCCCTCACAAAACCAAGATAAAAAAGCAGAACATACAACCCCCTGCTCTTCCCTGATTTTGCAGAAAAGGCTTTGCTGAGAACAGCGTCTAAATATTCTTGTAAGAATCAACAATGAAACTTCATCCAGCCCCACCAAAGAAAGCAAAACCATCATGACTTACAGCAGAATCACGCTCCTCTTGTTGCTGGGAACATCAGTGTGAGCAGTAACTTCCACAATGCTCTAAAACCAACTCAGCAGACATATCAGGTACGGGCAGGCACGGAATGTCCCTGCGTCCATCCTTAGGAAAATTTAGCACTTAACACCAAGAGCTTACTCCCACAAAGACAGGATGTTTTGCATTCGGAGTCGGTCACATCCCCACGAACCGGCCCAGCCAACGGCAGTGCCGCGCACACATGGCGCACCCGGACCTGTCCGGACCTCTCTTCTCCTCTGCCCTGCACTCAACCACGTCACTGTAACAGCACCTCCTTCACCTTTGACATGACATTACTTAAACTCCACTGAAATCTTCCCAGAACCTAAAGAGTTCACCACTTTCTTCAATCAGTTTCGTTAAAGTTTGAAGATTTAACGGTGCAAGTTGACCACCTGGGTGACACAAGGCACAAGAGCAGCTCTCAGTCACCACGTCCTCTCTCATGTACTGTCAGTGACACCCCGTTCTAGCACGTACATTATCCCACTCACCGGCACACACAATAAAGACGTTCCCTGCTCGGCTCCTTCCAAATATTACATTCTCAGGAAAGAAATTCTTTAAGCCGATTTTTTGTTTTCATTACAGGAATTACACAATATATTTCAATTATACAAAAGAGCTGGAGGCAGCGGTCAGCAAGTACTTTTATGACCCTCATCCATTCTTTTAAAAGCCTTCTCCAGAAACGCTCAGGCAGGCACAGGAGTGGGAGGGAAGGAGGGAAAGAGAGAGGAGGGAAGGAAGGTGTCTACAGCAAGTCCTCCTTCGTATCTTCACACAAATAAAAGTCCAAACTCTATTCGGCTCGACCCCGGCTAAATGAA
>JAVFHW010073738.1:0-20051 GCA_032159205.1 Eurystomus glaucurus suahelicus | reverse complement strand
GCCTCCCAGACTGTACTAATATGTGGTCTAGTGCTCTTTTCAGGAATTACTAATGTCTCATGCCTCATGTTTGCTATTGACAAGCCCACGGAACAAAACTAAATAATTTCTTCAAAATGTTTTTCTGAGCCAGATACAGCTCTGCCTGTCTAGAATTATACAAAGATGTTGAAATATACCATAGGTAAGGAACAATTTACCTATCAATTAATGTAACCTTATTTTAACCTCTTTTTTTTACAATTTAATTCTGATTACAAGTTTGTCAGGTCTCTGAAGGCACCATTCAGCCTTACTGTCTCTGCCTAGACCAGGGGTCCTCAAACTTTTTAAACAGGGGGCTGGTTCACTGTCCCTCAGACACTGTCGGGGGCCGGACTATAGTTTGGAAAAAAATGAACAAATTCCTATGCACACTGCACATATTTTATTTGTAGTAGTGCACAAAAAAACAGGAAAAAGAATGCCATATCCGGCCCACGGGCCGTAGTTTGAGGACCTCTGGCCTAGACTCACCTGGGGCCTCCTCTCAGCACAGCCTATGGAGCCAGGAGCCCCATTTCAGCTCAGTCTAGAGACATCAGTTCCTGCCCAAGCTGCATTTTAGGTGTGCTGCTCCCCAGCCCTTTCTCTGACCCACCTTCTAAATGGCCCTAGGACTTGTACTGTTGGAAGTCTGTCTCCTTTATGAGCCTTTAATACAGAAGTTGAAGCTTGTCTGTCTTCAGCCCTGACTCATTGATGGGACAGCTACCCATGCTTGTCCCAGCCTTGTCCCCAGCCCTGTCTCTGGCCCCACCTCCATTTGCTCCTGTTTGGACTGCCTGGGCCTTGTTCATTGTTTGCTGTGTCTGGGGATGTGGAGAGACCCAGCGGACCAGCCTCCAGGCTGTGCTCACAGCATTTAGTCCCTGCAGGATTGTTTCCCATCAGTGCAGGCTCTGCCGATTCTGGGGTCACCCTTCCCTCCCAGCTTGTCATCAGGCAGTAGTTGGCTCTTGCTGTTCCCTAACAAAATTACTGTGTTATAAATTGCATAGCTTTCATTGATTCTGCAAGGGATAGAAGGCTGCATCATTAGTGTCTTGCCACACTGTCCAGCAAGACAAACTATCTGATGTCTAAACGGTCTGGCCTTTGTAATTTATTTTAGGTATTTAAAAAATGATAAGGGGGGTAGGTCTCAGCACCTTCCAGTGTGTACCCTCAGATCCATAGGAGTCTGGGAGCCATCTACCCTAGTCCAGCATATAGCTTCCAAGGCATAAAGTCTCTACGTTATGTACCAACAATGCATTTACACCTTCATGTACAATGTTCTTCAAAAACTCTACTACGTTGCTAATATACTGTCAGAGAAGTTTTCTGATTTATTTGGCTATCCACACAAATACCCAAAGTCTTCATAAGTACTACATATCTGAAAGAATTTTCCCTGCACTGAAGTGGAATCCTAAAAGATTCTTACTTTAAGAGAACTATATATATATGGCCAAGAACAGCTGTTGAGGTGGTGAACGAACATAGTTATCACACACACCTTCTCAGCTCTTTGGCTTTCAAGGACAGCACATCTAGTCCCCTTCTCCAACATGGCTGATCGGACCAGGATTTTCAGGTGACCCAAATCTGTGTAGAAATTGGATGTACCAGATCTCTGGGCCAACAACAGCTAATGACACAGTGCCTTGTCAACTAGTACAAAATATATCTGTGACTTTGTCCTTCTCATGTCTCTTGGCAAAGAGCATATATATCAGAAATCTAATTTAGAAGTGGCTGTATTGTTTGTAAGTTCACAGTCCTGCCTCAAGATGGAGAATGCGGGATGCCATCCTGCTACTTCTCACACACTCTGTCGTAAGTCAGACCATCTGTGAGATTTCCTGTATATGCTATCTCTTGATTTTCATATATGTCCATGTCCATACAAAATCTGCTTCCAGGAATCACTGTAAAGCTAGTGAACTCGTATCTTTGTATGAGGTGGGCTATATTGCTTTCTCTAGCCTGTTGCTTGAGTGTCCAAAGGAACAATATCCAGCCCTTATGTCAAAACTAAAGTGGGTTATTGCCTTAGTGGAATTCAGTATTGGTTTAAGCTGGCTGTTACTGTTACATGTACCATCAGTAAATACTTGAAAGGACTTTTGTAAAGAGCTGGTACAGAGATGCTTTTCATGATGTTGACTGATTTGACTCTTTGGTTTAAGTAGCTTAAGTCTGATTTTGCAGTGGGTGTGTGATTTTAGGGCATTCCAGTATGGTTCAGGCAGTGTCTTATCTGTTAAATCTTTAGGACAATTAGTAGATGACTGAGAGGCAGTGAAGGATGGAAACTGGCTCGGAAGTCTGTTCTCTTTACAGTTGTGAGGGATATGAATGAATTCTTTCAATTCTGGACAAATTGAAGATTTTTGGAGAGAAAATAAAATGGATTTTTTTGAGACAGTTGATCTTATCGTGATTGGTTTCTCTAAAGAAACTCTGTTTGTTCCCTGCCTTAGTTTACTCTTTCATCATCCCATATATAACAAAAAAATCAAAGAAACTCATCCTAAGATAGTGGTAAATTATATGTTTAGGTGGGACATAAATTCCACAAAGCAAAGCACCTCTCTGGCTCCTAGGTGGAGCACCAAAATGAAAAGGCTACAGAGCAGGCAGGGTGAAAGCCATGGGAAGCAAAATAAGGGCTCATTTGCCAGAAACAGGCCAAGTTTGCAGGTGCAAAACACTGTTGTTTTCTGATGGTGTTGGCTACCATATAAAGGTACAAACCAATTTGGAAGAGTGATGGCAAAGTTTGTGAGCCTAGTAGTTCAAACCTGATTACCTGATTCCTTTCTGCATGATATATGTCATGAAGTTTTCTTATGGGAAGTATTAATATTGATCAGAATGTTTTGCAGACAGCATGAGGATAGGGCAAATGCTAGACGTACCTTCCTTGCCAGGGAGGCTGAAAAGCCCTGTTGAATGCCCAACGATAATCCATCTACTTTGTAGAAGGCTGCAATCACAGCCTGAATCAGAGCTGGAAATACATTCAGGCCCCACAATATAGACATTAATAGAGGGCTGCTAGAGTCTGTACTGCTGCTCTGGTGAAACAGTCTGTATATTGGTCTTTGTCTCTGTGTTAGAGACACATTGTCTACAAATTCCCTAGATCATGCTATGTTGTTAACTTTAAAATGTTAAATAATTATTAAAATAATTCACCTTTTAGAGAGATTTGTTTTGTTTCAGTACTGTATACACCAATCTTTTCTGATATTTTCCACACGTAATTCTTTATTGTAAGAAGATACCTTTAGTAAACAATATTTTTTGAAAAAAAAAAAAAAAATCTTAAATATTTTATTTTCTTCTACATCTTAAGTTTTATGAGGGTTTGGGAGGTTTTTAGCCCTTAAACACCCTTCTTGTAGATGGGTGTCACATTGGCTAACTTCCAGTCTACTAGGACCTCCCCAGTCAGCCAGGACTGCTGAAAAATGATGGAAAGTGGCTTGGTGAGCACCTCTGCCAGCTCTCTCACAACTCTTGGGTGGATTCCATCTGGTCCCATAGACTTGTGTACATCTATATGGTGCAACAGGTTGCCATCCATCTCTTCCTGGATTTCTGGGGGATCATTCTGCTCCTGGTCTATGTCATCTAGCTCAGGAGGCTGGTTTCCCAGAATACAACTGGTCCTATTACTAAAGACCGAGGCAAAGAAGGCATTAAGCACTTTTACCTCATCCTTAGTCACACTGTTTCCTCCTGCATCTAATAGAGGATGGAGGCTCTCACTAGCCCTTGTTTTGCTGTTAATGCATTTACAGAAATATTTCTTGTTGTCTTTTACAGTAGAAGCCAGATTAATTTCTAGCTGGACTTTGGACTTTCTAATTTTCTCCCTACATAGCCTTACAACATCTTTGTAGTCATCATGTGTGGCCTTCCTCTTTTTCCAAAGGCCATAAACTCTCCTTTTTCCCCTGAGTTGCAGCCAAAGCTCCCTGATCAACCAGGTCAGTCTTCTTTTCCAGTGGCACATGGGGATGGCCTGCTCCTGCACCTTTAAGACTTCTGTAAGAGAGTCCAGCCTTCCTGGGCTCCTATACCCTCCATGACTGCCTCCCGTGGGACTTTGTTAAGCAGTCTCCTAAAGAAGTCAAAGTCTGCTCTTTGGAAGTCCAAGGTGGCAGTTCTGCTGCCCACATCACCCTCCCCCCCCCCCCCCCCCCCCCCTTACTTCTCTAAGAATAAAGGATTCAATCATTTCATGATTGTTGTGCCCTAGACAGCCTCCAGCCTTCACATTACCTACTAGTACTTCTTTGTTCACAAAGAGCAGGTTCAGCAGGGCTCCTTCCCTGATAGGCTCACTTGCCAGCTGCATAAGGAAGTTACCTTCAATTCACTCTAGGAATCTCTGGGACTGTTCCCTCTCTGTTGTGTTGTATTTCCAGCAGACATCTGGGAAGCTAAAGTCCCCCACAAGAACAAGAGCACTTCAACAAGCTGCTTATAGAATGTTTCATCTGCCTCTCTGTCCTGATTGTGTGGCCTATAACACACTCCCACCACAATATCAGCCTTGGTGGCTTAGACACTCAATGTTGGAATAGCTTTTCCCAAAGCAAAAGCTGTAATGTCGATCAGTAACGTATTTATTTTGGTTGTTAAACAACAATGCAGGTGCATTGACATATTTTTGGCTGCCATTTTTTTTTCCTTGAAAGTAATCTACTCTGAAGAACATCTTTTATACCAGACATACTAACACCAAGGAGCCTTATGTCTTCCCCACTACCAGTTAAAAACTACATAACTACAGTAGTCAAATAAATGAATAAGATTCATTTTAATCTGTATATTTTCACTTGAACCAAGAATTTCTTTATGTTAGATTCAAGTCGGCTAAAGGTAGTTAGAAAGAAACCTACCACAATTAAACTCTGTATAACAGTAACACATATTGCTTTGTGAACAACATTATTTGAATAAATTTAACATAATCTAGGTTACATAAGAGTTTTGAAATCTATTTAAAATAAAGATCTCTTCAAGGTATGGTTTCATGCTGAATCTAGTTCTGCTGTGATTTAAAAAGCTTCAGTGTATATATAGTAGGAAAATTAAACCTTATTGAAAGATGTGAAAAGGACTTTCTTATTACACTTCTGGAACTCTTCAATTTCATTCACTGAAGCATGGAGAGAAAATAATGGGCAGTATTTAAAAGCCCAAAGTTTTTTTGTTCATCATCACCTTTGCTTTTCTAATTTTCACTGATTGTCTTGTTGCAATGTTTTAGTGACAGCAGCTACAGATAACTATTTTAATTATATTGGTCATGTCTAGTTTTTGATTCTACAAAGTGCTTAACAATGTCTTTGGTTTTTTGTGAGTTGTTTTGCTGTGCACACAGAGCTTGTTGACAAAAGGTACAAACTTAACATCCTTACACTTATCAGCTACCACCATCTCACAATGGGAGTGTACTTTGCCAGTCTAACTAGTCACAACAGATCTAACAGTGAATGACAAGAAGGTCTTCACCTTGTGCAATCAGGAGGATAACTGTTGCATTCAAAAGTTTATATTCTGGAGGTCTTATGGAAAATACTGCACAATCAATATTGCATAAGTCTACAGCATAATTGCCACACTGTGACAAAGCCTATCTTATTTACCTTACAGTTTAATTTCCAGATGCTTGCCTTTGAATTCTACAAGTGCAATATATATATACAGTGAAAAAATCATGTCTTTCATATGAATTAGAAAATTAATCACTGAATGAAATTGTTAGTTTTATGCTAGTACTTTTGAAAATGCAGTAGACAGGAGAAAAGTAGAACATAATTACATCACATTTGATGTTGAACTCAAGTATAATTAATATTTCAAGAGAGAATAAAAAATAGTATGTGCATTATTAAATTTTAGAATTAAAATTAAAAATACACAAACTGAAGAGTAGGATAGTAATTTTTTAAGTGTTGCAATCTAATTAATGATATGATATATATGTGTTATGTTGTTAAACAGAAATGCAAAGGGCTGACAGGGTCAAGAGGCTGAAAGAAACACAAATCTGTTTTCACTGGCAAAAGCAGCCCTTGAACCAGTAGACTGTTAGTCTTCCAGCAGAACTCTACACTGTGGTTTGTTGTCATGAAATATTCCCATTTGGTGAAATACTGCTTTTCTGAGAGGTCACACACAAAATTTTACTACATTACATAATATTTAAATACTTATCTGTACATCTTAGGTTGTCAGGTATTTTGTAAACTGTAACATGATTTAATTTTAAAATTTGTTTTCTGGCTGAGTAGCTCTACTTGAGTTAAATAGAAGAGAAATAGCCTGTTTATGGATTAGCTAAAAGAGGAATCAGACAGGATAGTCCTCTCCCTTCACTCCCTCTCTCTTCTCAGGGGAATCTGCCCCCAAATCACACCTGAAAAATCATTATTCACTTTCACATGAATAAGAACCAATTTTGACACTCCTGAATGCTATCAGCTCTTCTAGCAGAAGACATCTTCCAATGATTAAGACACCAATAAACTCATAGAAATTCTTTCTTGCTGCTTTAAACAGTAAAATAAATCTAAACATCTCTTACCTGAACAATCAGTTACATTATTGCTGTGATGCATCAGATATAGACCTTTTCAAAAAACATAAGAGCCACACATACATCTTATTAACTTTACAAGTATTTCACAGGATCTTGTTACAATGCACAGAGTTTTGAAAAAATTGCTTAGAAGGCTTATCTATAAATCTGCAATATATCTGGAACTTAGAATGTGTCTAAGCACTTACTGTTCTAATTCAAACCTACTGAATCAAAGAAAATATCAGTAACTTTGATATAGGAAAAAAAAATACAGGCTGTGGTAGAGTTTCAGCACTGGTTCACTGCAGACTGTAACATCTTTTCTATTTGAATAAGATTGAAGAACAGTTGTGTAGTGGACTCAGGTCCACACCAGGAACGACTGTAGAATCCTAAAGGCAGGATTTAGTTGAAGATTAAATGCCAAAGTTGCAAAAATGCCTAGCCAACTGCTGCCTGAGCCCAACAAACAAAATTTAAGTCTTCTTGTCTGACGTGAAAATTTCTCATGCAGCTATGGTTCAAAAGTCTATATTCTATTAACAGCCAAAGAGAGCAAGCCATTTGCCTGTGAAAGCCTTCAGATCGTTATCATCTCTACCTGAACTTAGACCTGCAGGAATGCTCTCTTGGTCTTTTGGTGGCTTACTTTTCTCTATAAAATATATATGCATTCACCTCCTTTCATTTATTTGTTGAAGCTTTGTCACTACACAGCGAGGAATGCAGTTTTTGTAGGTCTACAGTTTTTTTTGTAAATTAAACAGTTACTGTTTACTGAACTGAACAGTCCTTATTTGCAATAAACTTAGTGAACTGGGATTCTGGGGCTCTAGCCCTTCAGGATTTTTGTTCATTTTTATCCAAAGGAGGAACTCTTCAAACTGTGAATGTAAGCCACTCACTGCCAGATGGGGTACTAGCCTCAGGGTTATTGCAGAAAAGATGGGTATTAATTTTCTGCCTAATTCTGTGTAATGCCCACAGGGAGCCTGGATTTTTGGGTTCCTGTGTTGAGGAGTGCTGATGAATTTTACATGAAACAGTAGCTGTATAATGGAGATATGATTTGTCTGGAGGAAAGGATGACAGCCAGAATCACTTCAGCTATCTGGCTTGCTCCAGTGTTTACTGGCATACAAAAACATGCATCTTCAGATCCATTCTGAGTACAGTTAGTACAGTTTTATCTGGAAGCAATAAGAAATATTTCAAACTAGTTCAGAACTTTGTTGATGAGGTTCTCACCTAGGAAATAGAGGAACGGGGTTTAAAATACCAAAGACAAAAAAAAACAAGAACAAGTCTCACACCAAGATTAATGCATTGAGTATGTCACTAGGCTCCTAGAGAAAATATTCTATACTAATTTAGTTACTTAAGCAGAAAGGATATCCTTTAACTTGCTGCATTGTTTTCTGTCATCTTCAGGTTTGAGGCATTTAACTTTCTCTGTGCAGTGCATAAGAACCTTAAATGCCTAATGCAGCTGAATTTTACCTTAGACACCAAAACCAAGTCCTGCAAAGCTAAGAAATTGGTACCTATGTGGTCCAGCAGTTAAATTTTCTCAATGTTGCGAAAACAGGGGAATAAATCCGGTCTTGTGAGGCCAGCACCGAATATGCGACAGACGCAAATTGGGAAACAAATAATAATCATTTATTTGCAGCAACATTTGCAGGTTCTTTTGGATTGCCGGTGATAAATTAAGAGCTACAGGTACACTAAGCATTGTATAGCTAATATTATAACAACAACACACTAAAACCGACACACACACACATGCACACTAACAACAACCACTTGCCCACTGTAAGCCCGGCCGCCTGGCTGATAGACAAGCCCGTTGAACAGAAATACATTGGAGCACAAGAGAGTACGGTCGTGACGAAAAGATAAAGGGAAAAATAATACGAGAATACACTCAGAGAAGCACAGAAATGCACCTGCAGAGAAATGTGAAATACACCCAGGGAGGAAAAGTATGTTGCTCAGCGTGAGCTGAGGTAAATAATCTTACTCACAAGGCGTCCCAAGTGGGAAGGATGGAGAGGGCGAATTCATCAATTCATCCAGTCATTGGTATGGTTCCGAGTTCTGTCCTGATTTCTGGGCTGCGATTGGGGTGATATTTATACTCAATTTTCCACATTGCATCACCAGGGTATACGTGCAGGTGGGGATGACTATAGACAATCTTACCACTTATGTTAATGTCGCAAAGTCCGTTAATTCACACCTGCATGTGTGGAGGTAATGGCTCCTTTGTTTTAGTGCAGAAAAATGAAGGACTGGGACCATGGGGTCTCTGCCTCATTTCACACTCCTCCAGGCATCCAGATAACACCAGATATCAATCTAGTGATGGCTGCCACCTCGCCCAGTGCTTGCCATCTTGCCCAGTGCTGAGTTTCATGCTTCCAGGCATGCAGCTACATGGTGTATGTGACTTGGACTTTTGTGATTAACTTTGCACTCTCTACACTCAAACAGAGTAATTTTGAAAAAATGATATTTTTAAAGAAAAAATATTGCCACTTAATAGGTTAGGATCTGCTTATTGCAAACGTACTGCAACATGCTTTGTATATATTTAAAGGAAACAAAAGCTAGTTCTAAAGAAGATTGAAGTAACAAATGCAGTCCAAGCTAACATACACTGTTCAGTTCATGTTTTGCCTAAAAGTTCCTTAGGACACTGTTTCCACGCCTATGGAAATGTTCAGATGTTGTGAATGACTCAGTAAACTAAGAGCTCTAAAATACTCTTCCTGCATGAGCAAGTCATTAGGTGCAATAGGGGCAGACCACGAGACAGAAGCGGCTGATGCTGAGTCCTGCATCTCTGTGTTGTACAGGGTCGGGGGCTTTGCTTCTGGTTAGATTTTGTCTGGCTCCTGGGCAAAAAGCTTCCACTAAATATCACACAAAGTTCACTGAAGATAAAAAGTGTTATGTGCACGCTGGATGACTCAATGATGGTATAGCTAATGGGCTGGTTTTTAACCTAATGTCCCCTTGAAGCACTGGGAATATCTACTTCACATACATTTAAACTGCTTGGAGATCCAAACCTGCACATGGTAAGCGGAGACAATGACAGGCTCCTTTTGTATCTTGCAAACAGGAGTAGAGTAATACAACGAATATGACACGGTGGTCTCTGAAGCCTTACTAAAATGCTTAAAGATTTTTTTAATGTTGTTTGTGATGTGGCTTTTCAGTGCATGTATTAAAACAAAATCAAATCAGTGCATAAGAAGAAGTTAAGCTAAGTAATGCAAGAGCTCTTCTAGTGCTATTGTCTTCTTGGGTAGTTTTAAAAAATATTCTGTGATTCCAAAAACTGTGAAGATATGTATTTTAAGCTTTATTAAACACCTCTAAACTAACAACAGCTAAGTGACTAGTTCAGAAGGAATAAGGTAGATGTTCTGGAAAAAGACAGAGTTCTTGAGGTTTATGTTTTCAGTTCCTATCAACAACTGTCAAATTGCTGCACAAAATAAAACAAGACAAACCTCCTGGGATGTATGAACAGGAGAATAGACTTCTATAAGCCATGTAAAATAAATCTTCCTTTCTATTTACCACTGAAAAGATCTTAATTGTTGTATGGTTCCCACTTTTGGATACTGTACCTCAAACTCAATATGTAGTAATCGGAGTTAAAAAAACTCAACAATTAGGTTAAAGATTCAACGCCTACAAAGAAAAGATAAATGAGGCAATGCAGTAAAAAAAAAAGGAAATAAAGAACACCAGAAAAAATTTGCTTGGTGGGATTTAGTTTCCATATGTCATCTTCACTAGCACTAATCCTTATTTATAGAAGAATATGATGATAAAGTAAGAATCTGTGCCAAATATAGGAGTGAAAAAAATTGTCCTCATTTTTCTCCTCACCATTATTGGCTCTGCCAATGGCTAGTGTGAATTGAGTGTCTAGTTTGGGTTATGTGCTTCTTGGTGAGCGGCACTGCTGAAACAGTGGTCTTAATTGTTCCTTTTTATAGTTTTGAATTCATGGTTTGGTTTATTTGTGCTTTTGGTGAGCTAGACTTGAATACTGTAGAGGGTTAACCTTGTCTGAGTACCAGATGCCACCAGGCTGCTCTGTCACCCCCTGACCCTTTTCTCTCCCTCCTCAGAAGGACAAAGGGGGAAGGAAAATAAGATGGAAAAAACCCTTGTGGGTAAAAGCAAAACTGGTTTAATGAAAACAAAACAAAGACAAGCAAGGCCATGTGCAGAAGCAAAGAAAACAAAGATTTATTCTCTACTTCCTGTCTGTAGGTGATGTCTGGCCCCTTCCTGGGAAGCAGGGCTCAAATACACGTTGCAGTTGCTCTGGAGGACAAAGGAATGACCATCCCTCCTCTTCCTTTTCCCAAGCTTTATAATTGAGCAGACTTCATATGGTATAGAATATCCCTTTGGTCAGTTCGGGTCAGCTGTTCTGGTTGTGTCCCCTCCTAAGATCTTCCCGACCCCATCCCACTGGGGGGGAATATTGGGAAGAGCCTTGGTGCTATGCAAGCACTGCTCAGCAATAGTCACAACATGGGTGTGTTATCAACACCTTTCTAGCTCTCAGCACAAAACACTGCACCATGAGGGCTGCTATGGGGAAAATGAACTCCAGCTCAGCCAGACACAATATGTTTTACATTTGTTTAGCACTTTGTTTTCATTTGGGCTGTTTTTTTTTCAACTATGATGATATATGCTGGATACTACGAGTACATATTTATAGACCTTTGGTACTAATGGGAGGTCAATTGATTACATTTTTGTTACACATTAATAGTATGCACATTGTTGTTCAGTAATATATCAGATATTAAGCATGATATTTATAATACCTAAAAGATTTTACTGGAAATAACTATTGCTACTTCATTTCAATATTAGTATTTTTAAAATCTAATTAGCCAATAATTCCTCTGAGTATAAGCATATGAGATTTCCTGTATTTCTCTCTTGACAAGGCAGCTGTCAAAGAGATTTCTTTCTCAGCTTGTTGTAGTGGCTTAGGTTAATAGTTTGACCAAACTTGTCAGACTGATATGATATTCAGCATGGCATTTTCAGCTGCTATTTTTTCTGCTAAATTTCCAGTGTTACAAGAGTGGTGTTTACTCCAAAAGCATGTGTTTACTATGCAAAAACTCCACAATACCCATATCATTAGCCTAAAATAGAGGGGTTGGTACCCCTCAGAAAAAAACCTAGGATGATCAGAGGTGTTCAGGAAGGACGAATTGAGGCAATGGCCCTAAAAATATCACTAATTCAGGCAGAAGCAGCTGCTTCTGGCAGCTCATGGCAGTAGAAGCAAACTATACAACTCATAGCTTAAAGTTTGAATCCGGTAGCATTGTCTAGTACTGTGTAGTAAGCCATATTATTTTCCTAAGAACAAAAAGACTAGTCCAGAACCTGGACTTGAACAGACTGCTAGTAGTTTCCCTCTTGTCTGACATTTCCTTTCCATGTAGACACATCACTAAGGAATTTACATCCACTGACTTGTGAATTTTGTCAGTATATCATCTGCTGTGGTTCTTTAAATTCTTTACCTCTTAATCATCACACAGTTAATGTAAATCTAAGATATGTATTATTCTGTCCAGTCATCAGTGAATTTGTCTCGTAGATGAAGGATATATACTTAATTCAGTAAAACATAGAAAAGGAAATGGCTTACAACTTCAAGATTATATTATTCTTAAAATAAAAAAGATACTACTATTGCAGCTTCTACCACCTGTATCAGAATAGGCAATTTTTTCAGGAATTACCTCCTGTGATGTGGAAGTGTTAAATACGTTCAATTGTTTTTCATTATTCTTTGAAGTCTCAAAACCCCCAGTCAAAGGAAAATGATGACATCCCACAAATTCTTGTTATTGTGAAGAATTAAAAAAAGGGTTCTTTTTTTTTTTAATATGACCGTTTTCACAGAAAAGAAAAAAAAACATTTCTTAAGTATAGATATGCAGAATGGAATTACAATCTCTCTGTCTGTTACTAAAGAGTCAAAAAGGAGAAACCAAAAATCAAATGTAGCCATAACGAGCACAATAAAATTGCTTTAGATATCCTAAATAGAATTAATGGTCCATGAAAACCTGTATTCTCACACCAGTTTTTACTGGACCTGCTGCTGAATGAGAGGGGAAACCTGGTGACAGAGGATACAGAGAAGGCAGAGATACTGAATGCCTTCTTTGCTTCAGTCTTTACCTCTAAGGATGGCCATCAGGAATCCCAGTCCCTTGGCATTACAATAAGTGATAGCTAACTAAAGAGAGAAAGAACAGAGAGAGAAGGGAAAGGAAGTCTTTTCATTGTAGTATGGAATTATGGGAATTACAAAGTGGTTGGTAGGAAAACAACAGAAACCACAGCAAAGCATTCATTTTGATTCTTCTGTCTGTTATTTTTTTTTTACCCTTTTTTAGGATGATACTTCATTAGGTATCCCTTTCTTTCCTCTTTTGCTTTCTCTCTCCTTATGAATTTGAATTTGGAACTTCAGCACTCATTTTTGTGTAGTTGTTTGAAACAGGGACTCCGCATTCACATTGATCATTGACTTCTGATCAAATGTTACTTCTGTAAACCAAGATGGTTTTGTCAACATCGATGGCAAGAAAGGCAGCATTCATAGTTGGTTAGTGTTCCATCTTCTTGGTTGGCATTTGCCTTTTTATTCTAATTGACTGGCAGAGAGAACTACCATTATTTTACAGTTTTTTCACTTGTCTTTCTCATCCCCATCTCATCTGTTAGTTGAGGCAGCTTTCTTTGTGAGGGGTATTTCAAAAAGGAAAACTTTAGTTGTGGAGGTTAATCTGTCTAGATTTCTTTCACAGTCATTGGAGAGAAATAGGCTGTTTTAGACATCGATTCAATGTAGGAGCTGAATGCTGGAGAATGGTTTATTCCATTTGCTGTATGCAGATTAATAGAATCTGGAATACAAAACAGAATTTTTAAAAAAAAAAAATTGAAAATTGATTCATTTCATTCAATTCAGTATTCAGTAGTCTCTACTAACATCCTCTATAACCTCATCCCTCAGAACTGGTGGGAGAGTCTTTTTCAGGTCAGCAAATCCTCTTAGTGTTAGCTAAGGCTAAATAACTAAAGCTACCTTCTTTTCCCATAAAATACGACATTTCTTCCTACAGCTTCTTTCTTCCTGATCTCTTTTGAACAATCAGTATTCATTCTTTTCTTCTGCTTTTCTTTCTTAGTTGCATAGATGTCTCCTCTGAAGTCCAGTATTTTTTCAGTCTCAGTGGTTCTCTTGCTTTTTGTATTTGTTCTGTCATCTATCTGAATAGCAGTTATTACTTCTTAGCTATTTCATACTTCTCTTACTCATTTCACTACCCCCCATTACTTAGAGAGGTACGTAATGCCTATATTAAAAACTTGTAGGGGAATAAACAGCTAAGTACTACTGTAGCCTATAGCATGACTGTTCCACAGGTATGTGCAATCTTCCACAATGGTTTGGTCTTAAACTCTGGGCACAAAAGTCATCGGAGACTTGGGAAGCTATTTCACCTCAACCATTTTGTTCCATATTAAAATAACAGCAATTTGAAGAAGTTGGCGCTTTCATGAGAAAAAGCTAATCTTTGCTAACTGTTCTACATAAATATGATCCAGTGATGACAATAAAAATATACATAAATACAAAGAAATTTTAAGCAAAGGGTTTAACTAAAACTTCTATAGGTTTAACTAGAACTCCTATTCAAATTAAAGATACAAACTGACAAGTGTCAGGTTCTGAATGGGTTAAGATAGAAAACACAAAACTAATATGTTCTGCAATAGCAGTTCCTTCAGTACTGATTTCCTCTGTATCAAACAATGTCATGTCTGTCTCCTCCTTCTCTTCTTGTAGGTACTTTTGGGCTGCCTGTAGGCTGCCTGTAGAAATGGATTTCAGAACCCTGCAGACCACCCGAGTGTGCTGGTGGTATCAAATACTGTATTAAAGGTAAACAAAATGAAAACTTAGTACCTGTGTTCAGATATTCAAGATCCTTCCTCATCTGGACACATATGAATAACTAAGGGCAGCTTCAGGCAGCTCTCACAAGACCATCTGCAGAAGTAAGTGAGGTGCAATAGCCTAACAAATAATGCAGTGCATCACCACTTTCCTGCAGAGATTTTATATATTTAATGGCAGAATTTGCCTAATATGTACCTTGCTTCAAGTAACTACACAACACTCATTCCTGGGATAATGTATAAAAATTGCTATACTATTTTAAAAGTTTGCTGAAATTAAAAGTATGAGCAAAAAAGACTTTCCATGCATCCTTTCTTTGGAAGAAGCACTTCGAATGAGAACATTTTAAACTAGCAGTATATGACTCACCTAAACACAGTTGTTAGGGCAAGTCATCCATAAGAAACAATTTGTTCCAAACTAAAAATGATATTGCTATAGATAATCTCAATGATGATCCTAAGCCCTGAAATGATCTATTGTATATGTAAGGATTAAAGGACAGGATAAAAAGATAGAATGTTCAGATAGGAGGAGCTCAAGCATCAAATTGTGCATCCTATGGAAAACCTATACTGAGGTGGCTTAAAATACAAGCATAGAAAATGCTCAGAAAGAAAGATTAAATATCTCTCAATTAAGACATATTTCTAAACTTACTTTTGGGATGTGATATTTTAGGCTGAAGCTATCAAAATTTATTCACTATTAAATTTAACAGGAGATTGTTCTGCTTCATTACTTCTAAATTTGTGGAAGATCTAGTGATCAGAGGGCACATTGATAAGGTGGCACCATAAAGACAGCACTTTGAGGGTACTCATTAAAATCTGTATGCACAGTGCCAACTTGAGGTAGATCACAATGGGGATTTAGTACTGCAAACTGCACCATGTTCTGCAAGAAGGTATATATGAGGCAAGGATATTCTGAAAATAATGATAAGCTGACATTTCAGCATAATGATTTTTACTCTGAAAGTTAAGAAAAAAATTCTGGTTATAAAAGTCAATGTACTCTGAGATTCATTAACTGCTATACCAAAGAAATACAATGGTGAATGCTAGTGTGGCAAAACAAAGATATTAAAAATGTAGTAGTTAAGTATTGTTAACATGGGTAACAATATCAGCAAAGACACAAAATTAAGGGCTTTAGAATATACTAACAACTGGTGCCAATTTTCATAGGCAAAGTCTAACTGTGCAGCTTTCTTAAGGATTCCAGATCTTTGCTACAGTATATGGTCCTTATTACAGGATAGGAAAGAAACTGCATCACTGTTTTGCCCTTCAGTCCCATCTATCTGCACTGTAAATGGATCCACTGTTGAAAATCCATGTTTCTGTCTCCTGGTTGCTTATGACAGATATTCTTGTATGTGCTATGCCTCCCCCTTTCCTTTTACAGCCTACTCCCACTCTACATAGGAATAATATTTAAAATGAAGCACTAAACTACACAGAAAATTTATCTTCCAGAAAATTTTGAGTATTGCAAAATATGTACAAAGCAGATAACAAGTGATATATTGAAGGAAAATGTGATACTTCATACAATAAGTGTAGAGTTAGCCCAAAGCACTCACATAATTCTTAAACATTTCCAGAATTGGCCATGATTTCGTATTAGTAGCAGTAGCCACTTCTTTTAAGTACCATTTGAAAATATCAAAACTAGTTATCTGCAAAATACTTTTTTTAAAATTAAATTTAGATTAAAATGAGCTTTATGATCCACTGAAACACCCACTAGATTTCTTTCTTATAAAGGACAAACAAGCCAGACAGTAATTTTGACAGGAGATATTCAAGTACTAAATGATATATACTGTACTAAACTTTGAGTATGATGGGTAGAAATAATAGACAAACTTCAAAAGTTTGCATAGAAAAAAGGATGTCATAACTCCTGGGAGTAAATCATAGGAGCAGAAAGTTATAGTGAGCTCTGTGCAGGTATTCTAAAACTGTCAAAGTCTGATCCCTTTAAAATAGAGATGTCAGAACAATTAACTTCAGGAAAAAAAAAGCATAGTCATAATGAGATGATAGTGAAGGAAAATCCTTTCCTCAGTTCTGAAACAGGATACATTATTTTATGAAGTGAAAAAACTCCTAGGGGCATATTTAGAATATGTATAACATATAACAACAGTCTAAGAAGATTCTTTAAACTGAAAATGTACATAGTTTGGAAAGAAACGGAAGGTGAAGGAAAAGCCTCACTTGAACTTTTCATTCTGGAACTACTTTATTAGTTATTCTTCCTTAGATACAGATGTTTTTGCTTTACAGCCCTAACAAATTCTTCCAGTCAAATTCCAAACAATCTGTACATCCCCTACATTTCATTTGCCAATAGCACATAATTTTACCTTTCTTCTGATTTGAAGTATTTATATATCCAACCTATTCCCCTAACTCTGGATCTGTCTATAATTTGCAATATACTTGAATAATAGAATGGTTTGGGTTAGAAGGGACCTGTAAAGTTCACATAGTCCAATGCTCCTGCAGTGAGAAGGGACATCTTCGACTAGATCAGGTTGCTCAGAGCCCCATCCAACCTGATGTTGAGTATTTCCAGGGATGGGGCATCTAACACCTCTCTGGGCAATGTGTTCCTGTGTTTCACCACCCTCATTGTAGAAAATGTCTTCCTTCTATCTATCTGGTCTAAATATCCACGCTTTTAGTTTAAAACCATTACCCCTTGTCCTGGCACAACAGGCCCTACTAAAAAGATTGTCCTCATCTTTCCTATAGGCTGCCTTTAAGTATGGAAAGGCTACAATAAAGTCTTCCCAGAGCCTTCTCTTCTCCAGGCTGAACAACCCTAACTCTCTCAGCCTTTCTTCATAGGAGAGGTGTTCCAGCCCTGTGAATTCAAATGAATCTCTTTAGTTTGTAATTTTATCTTTATTTTGCAAATGGGAAACTAACATGCAAAAATTAAGGCATTTAACTTCCAATGTTTTGGATCTGATTAATTTAATGAGAATATATATTCAGGTAAACAAAACTAACTAAACTCTTGCAAAACCATATAAAAGTTAGCTTTAAGGTTTGGCTTATGAAATAACACGCATATATATATATAAAAGGTACGTTTGCTTTTAATTTCATATCACTTTTTTTCTGTTTTAAAAAATTCTAGTCAGCAACATATGGAAAAAAGATGCGAATTCGTCAAGAGTAGTTGAAAAATAATTACTAGAAAATACTAAAATATAATATTTTTCTCTTTAGAAACTTGTAAATAGTTCATTAGATTACCTATTTTATTTCATTAATCCAAGATGGTATTTGTCTCAATAAAAAAATTGAAGAACAGTCACATCCCAGATTAATAATGGGAATGACTTCAGTCATTAGTATGTTAGTATGTATTTTGAATTGGGCAATAAAAAAAGCCAGATGCCTAGCCTGTGCTAGACAGATAATGGAAATCTGCAAAGCCATGTAAGTATTCAAAATTTTACTGTGTAAGACAGGCCACATTTGAAGCTTCGCACATTCCCAGAATAAAGTTCTGTGGACAAATCTTCAGTCTTCCTTACAGAAGGAACATTGAGGGCTATATAAACTGTTGGTTAAATACACTCATGTTTGGATAGTAATGTAATTTTTTAGATACCTCCCTATTGCTGCAAGGACAAACATGCTGTTTGTACTAAAAATCTGATCTATTCAAATATTTGCTACCATATTTTCTTTTGCCTCAAGGCCTTTGTTTAAAGTGGTGCCACCCAAAAGGCTAGAGTAGGTTTTTTTTCAGCTGGTAATACTGCTGTAATACAATTTGTTAAAAACATTAAAAGAAAGCTTCAGAAATTGATTTATTTCCCCCCTCAGGCAATTTTTGTGTGTTGCAAGGCTTCTAAGCCACTTGTTATCATTCCATTTCCATTTACACTGGCTTTGTTTCACTGTTTTTTGTGGAGGTGCTCTGATACTGTAATAAAAGGTGAGCCTGAAAAACCTAGGGAGGCAGAAATGTAGGTGATTTTTCCATTATTAGTAGCTGGCCTGTGAAGAGAAAAAGAGTCCTTTTCACAGACTTTTTCCTCTCTAAATTCCATTTAGTAGAGGCATAAAATACCATTTGTGTTTCTGTGGTAGAGTTTTGAGGTTTTAGGTGGTTTGGTTTGGTTTGGGTTTTTTTCGTTGTTTTCCTTTTTCCAGATGAAGAGTTCTGTACGTTTTTCATTTCCAAACAACTCAAAAGTGGGAGCATTAATATCATCTACAGCATCATGGATGATTTATAATGCATTTTTGAAACAAAGTTTCAAATAAAATTAATCCTCATTTATTCTGAAGTTGAATCAACTGTTCATTGCTGTTCCCAACCTGGCATAGATCTCTGAAGCCTTATGACATAGGAAATGCAAGCTAGCTTCAAAACTTATGTTATGTAAAATAACACATCACTATATACACGGTATGGATTAATGTGATATACTTACTGGAAAGATGATTGAACATGATGTGACATCCATGTGTGAGAGTAAACAGGCAAAACTCACGTAATCAAGCTTAAACTGAGTAATGCAAACGTTTTCTAAGATTGTATCTTAAACTGACAAGGTACAGGTGGCAAAATCACTGAGATATCTCAGTTCTGCTCACCCAATTCCTGATCGTTTTCTAATTAAAAAATCTTAAATCTTGCCTCAAATCTATTACTAACAATGGTCTTACTACTATTTTTTTTATTATTAAAAACATCTTACTGTTATTAGTTAGGTAACAGATAAAGGGATACAGGTTACAGGCCCAAAGAAGTAATTCAGACTATAAAACCTGCTTACATAATTCTATTAAAAAAAAAAAAATTCTTTAGAATTTAATTAGTAATTAATTGCATCAAATAACAGTTTAATTTACATCTTTGTAATTTTACATCTGTGGCATCCATCTGGGCTCATATCAGTATGCCTGAGAAGTGCCTTTAATCTAAATATCTGTATACTGTTAGAAGGCAGAAATGTAGTCTGCTTATAGAATTGTTAACCTCAAGTATATGACCTTAATTAGAACTTCAGTTGTTTGGGGGGTTTTTTCAAACACAAACAGTCATTAGCTTTACAATAACTGGAAAAACTTCTTTCTCTAAAAATACTGTTTTTATCCTCCTGGAAATAGTGGTTTATGGTGCTATATTGGTTTTGGCACTCTTTAAAGCACTACTTCATTTTGTCCAGTTTTATCAACTATTTTATATATATAATATAGAAATAAATAATATAAATTAAAATATGTGTAATACATATTGTAACCATGAGTTCTGAGGGAGCTGGCAGATGTTATTGCTAAACCATTCTCCATCATCTTTGAAAGATTATGGAGAACAGCAAAGGTGCTTGAGGACTGG
>JAVFHW010073737.1:0-22008 GCA_032159205.1 Eurystomus glaucurus suahelicus | reverse complement strand
ACCGGGTTCTTTCTGACTCTGCTTTGCCGTTAATGTTTATATTTAGTTATTGTTCACCTGTTTTAATAGATATATACTAGTAAAGAACTGTTATTCCTACTCCCATATCCTTGCCTGAGAGCCCCTTGATTTCAAATTTGCAATAATTTGGAGGGAAGGGGTTTATATTTCCTATTCCAAGGGAGGTTCCTGCCTTCCCTGGGAGACACCTGTCCTTCAAACCAGGACATCAGGGTATTAGCTAGGCCCTTCCTTCCTTTAACCTTTCTGCTTGGAAGAAAGTGCTGAACCCATGATGCAAAACCGATCCTGTCACTATCAGTCTAGTACAATATTGTCCAGTCTACACATTGAAAAGAAAAAAAAAAAAATTCTTTCAAGCTTTCCCCATAATCCTTTCAGTCTTCCCATAACCTATCCAGACAGCCTGGGAGACTGTTTCCACAGTTACCAGCAGCAGATGCATTTTGCCTTCTGGAGTAGAAGCCTGCAAGCAATCAGACACATTACTTCAAAACCAAAGTCAAATCCCACCTCTAAGTTGCTGGCCAAAATTGAGGTTTCCAGGAGGCACAAAGGTAAAAAGAATGAAAAACACTGATTATGAAAGAAACAGTTTGCTGTATGATTTTTCACTGAACTATAAAGAACAAGATAAGCTATAATACATTTGCAGATGTCCCAAGGCATACAAATAACAGGTAAGGACTGAATTGTTCACATTATTAAATTAGTGGGGACAAAACAACTTGAATTTTAAGCCACAAAGAAAACTATTAAAAGAATTCAAATCAAGAGGGGTCTCAAAAGTTTTTTTAAGTAGATATATACCCAGAAAAGAACAATCCCGTCACCAAGCAGGTTTTCCAATTTTTTTTTTTGTTATAAAAGCAACTCTTATTTTGCAGATCTGAGAAGTGTTTTAATAGCTAGCTACTTTTGTAGAAGAGTCTTTCATCTTTAAAGGACTAGTTATCACATAAAAGATTTCAGCTGGACTTGTATCCTGAATTAGACAGCCACTATTCCCCAAGAACAAGGAAACTCAGCACAAGACAAAAAGATCTCATTATGTGGTAGTCCCTAAGTATAATCAAATTGTGTATTCAAGAAATAAATAGGAAGGATAGGAAGGGGAAAAGTGAATTCCAAAGGCAGTTCCCTTCATAAACATACTGAAAACCTTTTAGTTTCTAAGTAGTTGCTTCTTACATTTCCTTCCCCTCTTCCTCTACTCATCTCAAAGAACAACACACTTGGCCCAGAAAAGTCAGAGACACAAAATGCCTGATCTACAGATTGACAGAAAATACCTTTATAGAAGTACTTGTGCTTATCTTCAAATAAGCACTTGGGTAGGGGTGGAAAAAACTTTCAAGCATCCCTTCTGCTTGCGTATTTCTAGGCAGGCCAGGCCATCAATGACATTAAAATAATGAAAAAACTAAAAAAACCACCAAATGCTTCAGAGTAGGGAAATAAAAGTCTCATCTACATTCAAAAAAACAGCATAATGGAAGGAGAGTTCTGCCTTGGTGCATTCACTGAATAGTCTCAACTAAGTTTTTAAACAGGCAAAAGAACGCAGTCAAATGCTCTAACCTATACAGACTATTACAAAGCCGCTATTGCAGTGGAAGGCTTCTTATAATATGCACACAGAAGCAACTCCTAAGATTTCATTTTTTTTTAAAAAAAGGTAGATTAAAGATCTATTTTTAAAAATATCTCCGATTATTTTATAGTTAGGACTGCTGCTTCTTTTGCTACTTTTCATATCCAAGCATGAACTTGTAGAACCCAGCATACTATCAAATGTGTTTTTTTCCAAAGAGAATTATCATCTCTGAAAAGTCAATCCAACAGTACCAGGTTCACTGAAGCAGTTCTACAGAAGCATTAGAAACAGGTATGTGTTCACAGGCATGTAAAAGGTGCTCTCAAACACATACAGTCAAAGAGCTCCAAAAACCTGTAGAAGTTCAAAATAAACTGACTTTATCAGTTTAGAATATTCTCTTCACTCAGTGTTACTCTACTGCTTCACCAGTTATAATTCTACATTGCCTGAAATAATCCTCTCTTGGGTACTAACACTATACACACTCATTGTTTGATCCCATATTTGATTTCTTCTCCTGTTTCTTATGAATGTGATACATTCAGGTATCCAAACTAGACAACCATAAGCAGGGAAATTAGTAATCTAATTCTAAGTAGTCTAGTAGACCTATTGTGTTTAAATAGATCTTTTAAGGATACCACCAAGTTTCTGAAGAACTACCATTGCTTTGAATCAATATTATAGTGCCTTTGCATAAAGTTTTTCCCCTCTTAACTGTAGGTGCCCACCTAAGAAGAGAATATACTGCTGATTATAGACGCTTCTACTACAATTTTATCTTATTTATTACCTGCAAGTCTTAATATTCAGTCTGTTTTGACCTTCTTCCTAAAAGGAGAAAATATAAAGGCATGCTTACTACCTGCTCTGAATGGAGCCATGATTCTTTCCTATTGCATGCCAGATTTGTGGCCGTCCAACCAGGTTTTAGGATAGTGTTACATCCAAACTTACATGAATAACATTAATTACAGACAAGCTGAAATGCAGCAATAAGTAGCATCCAGTTACTAGATGGGACCTGCTACATTTTCTTTACCTTGCTGTATTTGACAGGCTACACATTTAGCCCTCCAAGCAGAACACATTATCATGAACCTGAAGTCTTCTTCTACTGTTGACAATAGTTAATTATTGCCAAGCAATAATTAACCTAACCCTGAGTATTTTTGGCTGCACAGTAAACAGCATCTGCCCCGAAGCTTTCAACCACAGGATTTGCATTATCAAGTAATTACACTCAGTAGCAACTACATACTGCAGCAGTCTTCCATGACAAGGTAATCTGATTTAGTTCATATGCACATGATAATCAAGAATCTTAAGCAATTTCAGAATGTTCAAGAACATTACAGAAGTTTACGTATGTTCTTGGAAACCCATTTAAGAGATTAATTATAGTTATCTGTTTACAAGAAACTTGAAAGTATTTTAGACCATCAAAATCACTGAAAAGTAAAAGGCTTTTCTTTTGCAGTTCTAACAAAACTTGAATAATTCAGCATAAATAAGCTTTTTTGTTGTTGTTAGAAGGCTGATTACAGTTTGATAAAAGTATTAGTGAAGTCTGCACAACATGCATCTTTGACAAGCTGACTCTTGAAGTAAGGAATTTATAACAATTGCTTTATGAAATATATTTGACATCAAGTTTCAATTAAAATTGAACTGAGTGAATTCACTTAAGTGAAAAAATGTTTTTTTCACATTGCTACTAGCAATATCAAAATTTGGACTTGGCACATGCTTGGTTTTAAACCAAATACTAGGTTTAAAGGTGTGACAGTATTGCTTGACACAAATTTTGAACCATTCCAAGTTGCATGTTTAAAAGAAGTTACAGGAACTGCCTAATTGCATGTGTTTTCTAGTGTCAGGTAGCAAAGTGTTTCAAAGCAGAGACTGGGATACATTAGCCTTTTCTGGCATGCAGATAACGTAAAAGAAAGGAAAAGGCAGTGAAAAGATCAGATAAAGATGCAATCTGTAACTAAAAGACTCTTTAGAAATGACATATTCAAGGAATATGTTGGGGAAAACATTTCTGTCTGTAGCTGGAGGAGGAGTGATACTTTGTTAGCGAAATAGCTTGACTACCACATTGGGACAGTCATCTGATTAAACTGATGAAAAGTACTTGAGCTGTGTAGATTAGCAAGATCTTCCAAATTCCTTCTTCTCAAGCTAAAACTAGAGCATCAAAAAGAATAAAATGGCTCAAATACTATTTTCCTCAATAGGAAGGAATTCTGTTCATTTCTCCACAGCATACTGCCTAACATGATTCTTAGGGATCTACTTACCATGTAAAGTAGTCTAACTGAACAAAAATTTCACTTAGGGAGGTGCAGCTTTCAATTAAAGGGAAGGAATGGAGAGGCCAAAGTATCTTAGCGCATAAAGTTATCTGAAACTGTGCAGTATACCTTAGCTGTAACATGACTACAGACAGTTATGGTTACAGCCAGCTAATTCAGGGAAACCTTTAGTACTGTAAATGGAGGTTGCTGCCACTGTTCTACTAGTAGAATAGTGCAGATTAGTAGTACCTGATATACTTAACAATTAACTATCTAGGTTAGAAAGAATAAAAAACCCTCCAAAAAACAAAACTCACCCAAAATCCAAACTATCTATCTATTTAGGTGGTTCAAAACAAGGCAACACATGGCTCAGAAAGTAATTTCCCATACCTAGCAGTATTTGAGAGTTAGAATACTCCTGGCTAAGTAAAGAGCTACCCAGAACACAAATATGCTAGCCAGGCAGAACACAACTGCAGTTAAAATCATTCATTGCTTCTCAGCCCTCAAGCTGACTTAACAGCAGTACCTATTTCCCAGTAAATTTTGGGATGGGAAGGTAGAAGGATTGGACAAGCTCCTACAGCCTTCTGAACACCATATAGCTGTGGAGATGTAGAGTAGGTGAATATGCTATTAAGGCACATGGAATGTCTAAACAGTGTAGTAGAACATGGAGTGAATACAGTAGTTCAGTCACAGGCTACGACTCCATCAACCAAGCTGGATGTTACTTAGCTGATCTATCTATGCTGTAAACACTTTCTAATCTACACATGCACCCTTCTACCTGAAGGCACCCCTCCTAATTTTACAACTACAATGGCCAGCCAGATATTCCCCAGCAGCTGCGAAAAATATGCAGTTGCATTAAGAGGAAAGATCTAAGGCCTTTACTAGCACCAAGAATCACAGCATGACATGGGCCCACATTTACACCACAAACTAGAGACACAATGGATACACAAGAACCTACTCCTGAGAATTCTTCTCTTTATATCACCAAAGCTCTTAACACGTACTGAACTGAGATTTCACAATTGCATTTGTACAGTCATCTTTGCAAGGTCTCAGACACAGTCAGATTCTTAAAGCTAATAACTTTGTGCATTTCAGCTAGGCTGTAGTAACTCCTGACTGCATTAACAGTCTGCCCTGTGGGGTATTGGATGCAAATCTTTCACAGCTAGTACTGCTGTGAACTAGTATTTCATCTTGCACCTGGCACCTAATAAGCATTTATCAGTTAGCATCAGCATCTACAATGAAAAACTGCTAATAGGTATTTTTAAGCCACTGATCTCTAAAGCCATGTTGTGATATACACTTCCTCCTCTCAGAATACCATGATAGCACACCTGCTAAACTGGAACCGAACTACTTCCATACTGGTCCTTCTATTTTCTCCTGTTTAATGCAATACAGGTGGCCCGAAGTATTCTAAACAAGAGCCGAAGTATTAACCTCCTTCAGTATTCAGGACCTCTGAATGCTTAACCCAGAGAGAGAATGGTGTGCACATATTTCTTCGCTGAGAAAGACAGAGGTTATACTGAGAATTCTGCACTGGTGGGTTAAAAATAATCCAGGTTTCCACACCTGCTTCGACAGTAATACTGTTAGAAAATAGAGTAAAGAATAGAAGCATTTTTAAAACACATCTTTATCCATTTTTCATAAACCAACTATCAACTAGTTCTCAAGAAAACAGCTTTAGGCCTTGCCCTAAAAGCCTTAAAGCCTCAAATAATGGCATGACCTAACAACTAAAAATTTGTATGTACAGCATATTAACAACAGAAACTAGAAAAAATTTATATCACATTATATTACAATGAACTTAAAGATGACGAAATCAAAAGGAATTTCATCCTATTTTATCTGGAATCTGAGCCAATAACCAGGAAATTATTTTAGGAACCCATTCATTTAGGAAACTTTCTTCATTTCTCCTATGCACAGTATTCAAGGGTATTTTTGGGATAAACCATCTATGGGTTTGGGGCAAAACGGGAGACTGGTATGCTTAACTATAAATTTTGTGAAAAGTTATAGCTCAATACTGCAATACATTTTCATGCTTCTAAGTGGGATACAGTACCTAAGGCTTCCGCAGAGATGAATTTTCATTTATAAGTTTAATGCAACTGATCTAGTAACTTTAAACCCAGGCTCCAGATATTCCACTAAGTTCATCACAACAAACTCAAGCTCTGGCTACTAATTAGCTGGTGCTATTGATACCCAATGCAACTTGAGAACTGGAAGTAAGACAGTTTTTAATGGTAAGCATAAGCAGCTGCACGAAGAAGTTGCCTGGTACACTGTAGATCTACAAGCTCTTAGGGGTTAGGAAGTTGCACAAACATCTGTTAGGAGCAAGTTAATTATAGCTAAGCCTTTCCTGGAGAAGGGAAGTGTTCTGCACAGGCTTTTAGGTTCTGTTCCAATTCTACAGATTTATATAAATATAGAAACTTGGAATTAATCTAGTGACAATTAAGAACTCTATGTGTGTGCATACTTCAACTACACTAAAACTGTCTAGGAATTTCCTACAAAGCCAAGAGCTCTTTAAGAATCTAGGATATGTGTGGATTTTTGACTCCTCCCTAAGGTGACAGAATTTTCTGTTAATGCTTTCCTCACAAAAAAGTAACAGGCTATTTGTGATGAAAAATGTAATTTCAGATTAAAATAGCTGAATGAAACAGCATAACATTTTAGCTCACCTTAGTGTAAGAAATTAAAAACTTGTTTGTTTTGCCAGATTTTTGTATATTAAATTGGACTGCAGGAAAATCTAACAAACTCTGATCTGATTGAAACTGCAACAAATCAAGTTGAAAAAATGGTTAAACTTTCCTCTTAGTGGACACTTAAAAGCTTATCAGGAGAGTTTCAAGAGACAGGTACAGTTCTTTCAACACTAGGAACAAATCATTAATTCCCTGTTTCCAATTTCTTTTCTAACTGGAGTTCTAAATGAACCACTTCTCATATCTCAGCCTTACAATGAATCCTCTACCTCCTACTTTATATTAGGACAACAGGATTAGACTTGATCTCTCTTAGTCCCACATACCCCTTTTATTAGGCTATTAAGGAAGTACAGATATAAGGATTCAGCAGATGTGTGGGCTGACAGCATAAGGCATCTCCTGTTTGATACCAAACTTAGCCAGTATTTAATTTGCTTGTAGATGTTACACTTCATTAAATATGCCTTTTTTTTTTTTTAATTTAAAAAGGCATGTCTTCAAGAAAAATGGATGTACTTTTCTCCTTCATTAAACCTATGAAAAGCCTGACAACCCTGAAATGCCCTAGTAACCAAAATTATTTTCTGCTACTCTCAACTGAATCCTCACAACTTTATTTTCCCCTCCATTTACCATCTCTTCTGATGGGGTATAAAATCAGCAAAGTGAATTCAGAGTATCACTAACCTTTGTTATCTGCAGCTATAAATCCAAGAATGTTTTCATGCCGTAGCATAACTGTTTGATAAATTTCTGCTTCACGAAACCATGAGCGTTCCTCCCTTGAAGAGAAGATCTTCACAGCAACTTCTTCTCCTCTCCACTTCCCTCGCCAGACTTCTCCAAAACGACCCTTACCAATGCTTTCTTGAAGTACTATAGTTCTTGCAATTGTTCTTTGCACAAGTAAAGGTAAACCTAAAAAGAAGATTTAACATTAACCTTAAACATCACTAACAAAGTACTTACAAGTACCAAACATGAGATCCATAGTCCATTAAGGTATTATCTTAGAATGCACAATGAAATCTCTTAAGATTTTAACAGCTGCTTTTGAACTGGTAATGAGCATGTAGGTAAGATGCTGCCTTCAACCTTAAGAGGCCAGCATAACAAGAACTCAAAGATATTATGCTACAAACTGCCTCTACATTTGTTAAAAAGAAGACACAAATGTCCTTTCAGTTTAGAATTTTGACAGTTGTTGATCCATAAAGTTTTATCTTAATGAAAAAAACCAAACCATTAAGAAATCAGGACCAGGATTGATGGTGGGTTTTTTTTTTTTGTTTTGCTTCAAGGAGGGTTTGTGTTGTTCAGTGTGTGTGTGTGTGTTTTAGGAGTGGTGTTTTGTTGGGGAGGGGTGGGGGGTGAGTATTGGTTTTAGGTAGTGGTGGGGTAGTTTTTCTTTTTTGTTTGGTTTGGCGTTTTTTTTGTTGTTTTAGAAAAGGATCTGCCTATAACTCCCTTGGGAGTTCAGTTCAAGAGCACTTTTGCTACTGATTCATTTGCTTGACTTATCACCTCATATTTCTAAGTTGAAGTTAAACCAAGCTTATCAGCAACACTATCAAGAGTTCACCCTCATGCCTAAGTATGCCAGTACTCTGTTAGTACTCTTAAGCCACTGTAACATAGTGAAACATCCTCACAATGCAAGCTTTCATTTCACCATCCATTCTTGTGCACCTCACTATAATTATACTTGAGAAAACGCTTCCATTCATTAAAGTTTTATAGCTTTGTAATAGCTACATGCTTTCAACTCATAGCACTTTGTAAGGTGCTTCAGTAAGCTTATACAACAAACAAGATGAACAGGCATCCCTCAACCAGGGTCTGTTTTGCTTATTTGAATATTTCCTGTTGTGATTGCAAGGCTTCTCACAGAATTCTGTTGTAATACTACACTGCAGGATGAATGCATCAGCCAGCTTATCCACTAACAATAAGATCTTTTTAGTATACAATTATTTCACTTAAACACTTTACAAAGTAATCTATTACTCCATAATCACTGTTCCAGTAGTTGTCAGAAGAACATCTGTATTTCTTTATGCTGTAGAAAATAAAGCCAAACTAATAGCTCAAATAACTAGTTCCTGTCAACCTCTTGGCACTGCTAATAACAGCACTAAAAGGACATCTGACATGGCCAGTAGCATTGCTATGCCTGTGTCTCAGTCTGAGGAGTGCAAATGAAAACACTGCAGTGCTCAGTTCCTCAACACTTCCAGACCTACAGGAGTTTTCTGTATATTCTGTGCTGAGAATATACCCATCTGAAGAAAGGAAGGGGGGAAAAATGGACATCATACCAGTGATTTAATCACTGTCAGATGCTGCAATAATTCCTATGCAGAAAGTTAAAATTTTTGCTGTAATAGATGTCCTCAGGTCAACTGTGCTGTGTGTCCAAACTGTAAACACTCATCTGTGAAGCTTACCTTGCATTCTTTATGGATACACTTTTGAAATGCAGAGAAGGCCAGATCAGAACAACCAGAGGACCAAATTAAACCTTAAAAATGTAAAATTTTACTTTGTTGTCCAAAGAATACCGTAATATAAAACTGGTAGGACCCTTTTTGACTACAAGCTCTTTTGGTACCCTGGCATGAATTTAAGAGCAGAGCATACACTTCAGGTCATCACACTAAGCACTTTCTTAGCTGTGCCACTTCAGTCTGGATTATTTTGTTTGTTCTGTACATTTCCATTGTGTTTCTTGCAACCTCTCCTGCAGCAGCATCTCTTTCACACAGTTCAGTTCAGCAGTATTAAGCACTATTTTAACTAGCAGCTCTGACTTCTCTCCTTTCAGTGACCCTGTTCCCCACCCTCAGTTTACTCCATAAATGTACAGTCTTCTTAATTTTAAATATGCTGTACTGAAGTCTGGATTAAAACACACATTTCAACAAGGTTCAATTGCTGCAGGCATATTTTAGGACACGAGGAAATTACTCGTTTTAGTGCTAGCGCACTTATATAGTCATTGATTGACTAATTTTGAGAGACAGTGTACAAGTCATTGCAAATATATACACTGCCAGCAGTAAAGTACTTTATGCATCTCCTATCCCACTGTCACAATAAAAAGGGAAATATAGAACACTAAGTAAGGCTAATACTTACATTGCAAAGAGTTGAACAACATGGAACTCACTGCAGCTGAAGTGAAAAGATGACTCTTAAGGAAACGTTACGGAAACATCTTGTTTTACAGTGAACATGACTTTCTTTTTCAAGCATAAAAAGAAGTGAAGAGTTTTCCTTAGGGGCAAGTAAAATTCAACCATATTTGTTGGCTTTCTTCCTCTGATGCAGCTATCAGCAGACAATGCTCAAATACTATAGTAGGCCAGGTGCTCTGGGAGTCTAAACTAGCTTGAGTGTCCTGAAGATCTGAAAACTAAGTAATTCCCTGGCACATTGCTTTTACTTGAAGTGCAGTTTCAAAACAGACAAAGGAAGAGTGAGTACTTTCTAACTATTTGCTCTGGAGGAAAAAATCCCAAGTTTCTAACTGGGATTCCCCACCTTTCAAGAGCTTATTTTGAAGGAGTACTTGCAGAGTTTGCAAGCATGAAGGGAGGCTCAGAAGCACCACAGAGAAGAAGGTCAGAAGGGAAATGAATGAATATTCCTGATAACAA
Source organism: Eurystomus glaucurus suahelicus (assembly GCA_032159205.1). Taxonomy (NCBI): domain Eukaryota; kingdom Metazoa; phylum Chordata; class Aves; order Coraciiformes; family Coraciidae; genus Eurystomus; species Eurystomus glaucurus. The sequence goes on along the minus strand of JAVFHW010073737.1, from coordinate 11,660 downwards.
ATGGAAAGGCCAATTGACAACCAAGTCTGAATTAACATTATCACAGATCTGACTCACGATCTAAAGAAGTGTGGAAAAGCAGCCATGTAGAAATTGACAGAAATGCTGTGATTATCTATAGAAGTTAGGGGGGAACTATCAACCAGATAGTACTTAAAAACAAGTATGAAACTTGTTTGAAACTAAACAGTTTCAAGGGAAAACTTTAAAGGCTTTTTTCCTGAGTTTACTGAAGCGATAGCAGCAAGTACATTGCAGATGACTAGTTGCACATGTAGAACACACACATCCTCTTTTAATTTTTTTTTTTTTTAATTAGAATTTCAGCCTGAGGCCTACCACCCCTCAAGGATAAAAACTACATAGAATCACAGAATGTATTAGGTTGGAAGGGATCTCTAAAGGCCATCTAGTCCAACCCCCAACTAGGTCAGGTTGCCCAGAGCCCCATCAAGCCTGACCTTCAATGTCTCCAGGGATGGGGCCTCCACCACCTCTCTGGGCAATCTATTGTCACTTCACTGTAGAAAGCCACTAGGTTGGTCAGGCAGGACTTGCCCTACTAGGGGCATGCTGACTGTCTTGAATCACCTCCCTGTGCCTCCTACATACTCAACTCCCTTCCTGAAATGCTTATACCCCAATGGACACAGCATAGAGAATAAACAGTAAGAACTGGAGATCTGTGTGCTGCCACAGGGCCATGATCTCACTTCAATTACAGAGACATGGTGGGATAGCTCACATGACCAGAATGCTGTCATGGATGACTGTGTCACAGTCCAGCAAGGTGAGGTGGTGGAGTTGCACTTTATGTGAAAACAACTGGAATGTATTGAGCTATCCCTGGGGGCAGATGAAGAGGCAGTTGAAAGCTTGTGGGTAAGGGTTAGAGGGCAGGCTAATTTGAGAGACACTGTTGTGGGTGTTTATTACAGACGACCTGATTAGGATGGTGAAGTCGATGGGGCCTTCTACAAACAGCTGAAAGTAGCCCCACAATCACAGGCCTTGGTTCTCATGGAGGACTTAAATCACCCTGATATCTGCTGAAAAGGCCACAGAGCTAGGCACGTACAGTCCAGGAGGTTCCTCCAGTGTATTCATTATAATTTTTTGGCCCAGGTGGTGGAGGAGCCAACAAGGAGGGTGTACTACTAGACCCAGCACTTACAAAGAGAGAGTGGTAGAGGACATTAAGATTGGGGGCAGCCTTGGACATAGTGATCATGAGAAGATAAGAGTTCAGGATCACAGGTAGTAGGCATAAAACACATAGGATTGCAACCTTGGACTTCAGAAGGGCTAACATTGACCTCTTCAGGAGAAATCCCATGAGTTAGGGCTCTGGAAGGTAGAGAGGCTCAAGAGAACTGATTGATATTCAAGTACCCCTTCATCCAAGCTCAGGATTGGTGTATCCCTAAGAGCAAAAAAAACAAAAATCAGGGAAGGGAAGCAGGAGACCTGCAAGGTTGAGCAGGAAGCTTCTGAGAAAACTCAAGTGGAAGCAGGAAGTTTACAGTACGTGGAAGAATGGACTGACTACTTGGGAAGATTACAAGAATGCTGTCAGTGTATGCAGGGATAAAACAAGGAAAGCCAAGGCCTCCGTGTAATTAAACCTGTCAAGGGATTTCAAGGTCAACAGGAATGGTTTCTTCAAGTATACTGGATGCAAAAGGAGGACTAGAGAAAATAGGGGCCTGCTGTTGAATGAGGCAGGTGTCATGGTGACAGAGGATGCAGAGAAGGCAGCATTACCAAATGCCTTCTTTGCTTCAGTCTTTACTGCTGAGGCCTGCCTTCAGGAGTCCCAGACTTTGGAGGTAGAAGACAGTCTGGAGGAAGGAAGACCTTCCCTTGGTTGAGGAGGTTCAAGTTAGAGATCTGTTAAATAAACTAGATATCCACAAGTCCAGGGGTCCTGATGGAAGCTAGCAGAAGTCATTGCTGGGTCATTCTCCATCACGTTTGAAAGCTCCTGGAGAACAGACAAGGTGCCTGAGGACTGGAGGAAAGCTAATGTCACTCCAGTCTTCAAAAAGAACAGGAAGGAAGAACCAAGAAACTACAGGCCAGTCAGCCTCACCTCCATCCCTGGAAAGATGATGGAACAGCTCATTCTAGGCATCATCTTAAAGCATGTGGAAGAAAAGAAGGTTATTAGGAGTGGTCAACATGGATTCACCAAGGGGAAGTAATATGTGACTAATCTGATAGCCTTCTACAAGGCCATGACTGGATGGACAGATGAGGGAAGGGCAGTGGAAGTTGTCTACCTTGACTTCAGCAAGGCTTTTGACACCATCTCCAATAGCATCCTCATATGCAAGCTTAGGAAGTGTGGGTTAGCTGAATGGACAGTTGGGTGGATTGAGAACTGGCTGAAAGATAGAGCTCAGAGGGTTATCGTCAGTGGCACAGAGTCTAGTTGGAGGTCCATAACAAGTGGTGTTCCCCAGGGGTCAGTACTGGGTCCAGTCCTGTTCGATATATTCATTAATGACCTGGATGAAGGGATGGAGTGTACCCTCAGCAAGTTTGCTGATGATAAAACTGGGAGGGGTGGCTGACACACAAGAAGGCTGTGCTGCCATGCAGCGAGATCTGGACAGGCTGGAGAGTTGGGCAGAAAGTAATCTTAGGAAGTTCAATAGCAAGTGTAGGGTCCTGCATCTGAGGAAGAATAACCCTATGTATCAGTATAGGTTAGAGGTTGACCTGTGGGAAAGCAGCTCTGGGGAAAAAGACCTGGGAGTCCTGGTGGACAACGGGATGGCCATGAGCCAGCCATGTGCCCCTGTGGCCAAGAAGGCCAACAGCATCCTGGGGTACATCAAGGGAAGTGTGGCCAGCAGGTTGAGGGAGGTTCTCCTCCCCCTCTACCCTGCCCTGGTGAGGCCTCATCTGGAGTATTGTGTCCAGTTCTGGGCTCCCCAGTTCAAGGAGAGGGAACTGCTGGGGGGGGGGGGGGGTTGTACAGCAAAGGGCTACACAGATGATGAGGGGACTGAACAGCACTCTTATGAGGAGAGACTGAGGAACTTGGGGCTTTTTAGCCTAGACAAGAGAAGACTGAGGGGGGATCTTATCAATGCTTATAAATACTTAAACAGTGGGTGTCAGAATGATGGGACAAGTCTTTTTTCAGTGGTGCCCAGTGATAGGATGAGAAACAATGGGCACAAATTTGAACATAGGAAGTTCCATCTAAACATGAGGAGGAACTTCTTTCCTATGGGGGTGGCAGAGCACTGGAACAGGCTGCCCAGAGAGGTAGTTAAGTCTCTGTCTCTAGAGACATTCAAACCCTCCTGGACACCATCCTGTGCAACCTGCTCTAGGTGAACCTGCTCTGGCAGGGGGGTTGGACTAGATGATCTCCAGAGGTCCCATTCAACCCCCACCATTCTGTGATTCTTTAGGAGAAGTCTATACCTGCAGACATTACGAGTTTCATGCTCCTAACAGTGCAACAATTATGTATCACAGCTTCCTGCATTCCAAGAAATGTAAATCTTACTCCTTCATATTCCCTTACTAAGTCTGTTACTTCTGTACATCCCCTTCTAGAAAGTACACAACTGGAGGAGTAAATCCAGAATTTGCATTTACCAAGTTGTAGTCCAACATATCGGAAGTTCTACTACTCCCTTTCATATCTGATTTAGTAACTGCTGTTAGTAAATGAGAAAATTGAGATAAACACAAGCTACTAAACTCCAGTTCCAATCAGGGAGCAACTTACCCTCAACTGAAACATATCTGCCTACACACTTGGTGCAACCTCACCTTCTTCAATGAAGATATGACTAAAGATGACTTATTTTGACCTACATTCTAAACATGTACAGCAAGTTACATTTATTTTATTTGATAGAGCAATGGGCTGTGAACAGTTTTACCAGTTGATGCCATTGGTAAAGAAAAATAAACAACCTAGATGCGTGGATTTTGTTGTTAGAATTTTTTCCAATGCTGTGAAATTAAAGAATTCAGCAGTTCGGAATCAAAAATCAGTATTTCTTTGCAGAAAGCAGTCTGAAAGGGCACAGACGTTTATAAGTAGTAGGGAAGATTTTCAGTATGGAATTATTTAAAACTTTCTGTAGTAGAAGGCTGACAAAAGGTTGCAATACACAATCTGATGTCTTGTTCCTTCACATGGACCAGAGATTGATCTATACAGTGATTTATCTGACATCATCCCTTACCAATGCCTATTAAATCATATTTCTGTATCAGACCACCACAATCCTACAAGCAACTATGTCAGGATTATGATAGCAGAGGCTATATGCAGTGAACAGACTACTGCCTCATCTTCCCAGAGCAACATTTAAGTCAGAATTAAAAAAATTAAAATTATTAAATTAAGGGGTAGAAGTTCTTCAGATGTGGCCCACATACTGCATCCATTCTAGAGAAGGCTACTTGCAACTGAAAAAAATACCTTCTGTAAGTAGAGACCTAGATAAAATACTAACTCTTATAATTCAGAATATTCTTCATATAAAAATAGCTACAGATACAAATGAATTTTCAGTTTAAAGCTAAAGAAAACTTCACAAATTCTCAAAACCACAGGTGATGGTAATTTAGATATGCTGTACAGAACAAAATTGTAAATTTAGTCTTACTAATAGAAGAAACAAAACATTTAAAATAGCTGGCTGTGATATTCCCTATATCAGATTGCACTCTTGAGTGATGAGGAACAGTAGCAGCAAATCAAGGTTTCCTTTATTTCACTTATGTCCACATACCAAGAATTCGCTGATATTTAATGAATCTACATAGAAGTAGCTTTTCCAGTAATTTCTCCAGTTAATTATAGTTTAATTGGATTTCACAATATTAAAAAAAAACTTGATGCCTTACAAAGCTCTTAAACAGTAATTACTACTAGAAGTGTGGCATTACCTGACCCAGAGCCTGAAGTTGTCATATCATAGATTAAATCCTTTAAAGTAGTTCCTTCTGATATAAAGGGACGATCCAGTGAGGGATCTTCTTCACTTGGCACACGATGATGAATTACAGTACGATTATGACAAAGATATAGAATCAACATTAGTGAAATGCAGACAAAGCAGACAGGTCCAGCAATAACAGCAGCCAGTTCCACAGGTCCTAGATTAGAAGCTGGTTTTCCTGGAGTAGGGCCTGAAAGTAAAAGTAAAATGGTAGAATTAGTTCTTTCTTTTTATATGCTAAATATATTGTATCTTCAAATTATTTCAATGTATTTGTTAAAACTTTTCCAAGTATCAAAATAAGCATTACAAAGGACAAAAGCAACTATGTCCTACTCTGTTTCCATTTAACTTGCATATAAGTCTTCCAAACTGGCCCTAAGATCTCTACCCAGAACATTGTTTCTTGTTCCAAATCTCTTGAAATTTTAGTTTTCAGAATCTAGAGTGTACGTTGTGTTCAAATTCACCTACAATTTTAAAATGGAAACTTCCACACTTACAGAAGTTAAAAAAAAAAAATTAAAAAAAAAAAAAAGCAAATATGCCCAAAACCCCTTACCTGGTGTTGGAATTGGAAGTTCTATTTTATTGCAGTGGTCTCTGTCACAGCAATAAGGCAAAGTAACAAGTCCATCTCTAGAGGAGGGGGCACAAACAAAAGGCCGGTCACGTGGAACCAGATCCATTTCTGCTATACACATGCTGTTGTGTATGACTTTGTCTGCAGTTCGTGTTACTGACGTAAAACACAGCCCATCTGTCACACAGGTAAAGTTGTCTTTCGTACATAGATGGCAGTAACACTGTAGTGCTGTATTGAGAAAAACATTGTTAGTATTGGCACATGTTTTGAGTTGAGAAACAACTTCAAATAAAGAAAAGTTCAAAACACTAGAGCTCTATAGTCTGTCTGGTTACAAAACCACCAAACTGTAACACTAAAGAAAAACATGACAAGGATTTTTAGTGTGCCAAAAAAAAAATTAGGAGAAAAACAGATGAAAAAAGTCAAATTTAAAGCTGAAGTAATCTCTCCTTACACAATCACACATTAAAAAGGGAAAGGTTGCAATCCTATATGTTTCTCCAGGTAAAGAGGTTCCATTACAGCTCCTCTCATTAAAGACCTAGACTTTTTAATAACAGTGTGTCCGCTATAGCATGTAATTCTGCTATTTTCAAATACAAATAATGCCATTTTTTCTACAATAACCACAGGTGTAGCTTTAGTAAGTGTCAAATAGGATGCTGCTGGCTACCCAAGATTAATACTTTATACATTATTTTATGGCTTCAATTTTGTGCTGAGGGAAGGGCATACAAAGGTTTAATCCTCATTAAAAACCACCCCTGATTGAACTGAGAACATACCCTTTCACACAAGCAGAATATCATTTAGGCTTGTTATTTATGAAGCCAGGAAAATACTGCCTTACATTACTCAAGTTCCTGGTTTACTAAAGGTATCAGTTGCACTAGTAAAGGAAAGGGCATAGGGAAGGAAGTGCGAATGACAGACTAATCATGCCCATGATGATCAGGTTTAATTCTTTAAATTGCTGAAGTTCTTGAGGAAGGAAGACCACTACAAATCTCTTTCTCCATTCCTTCCTGCATTTACAGGACCAAAGTGAGATAGAAAACAGGGCAGAGGCAACAATAAAAATATAAATACAGTCTGACTCCACTTGTTCATCTGTGGAGAGCAAAAGCTAGTGCAGAACTTTGGTACATACATGCAAAAAAGATTAACATACAGAAATTTATACTAATTAAAAATCTTAAAAATTCATGCTCAAAGCACAAAAATGCACTGAGCCATAAACAAGCCTCTTTTGACAGTACATACATATAGAATCTCACACCAAATGTGTGAGGATTAATACGTGGCAAAGCAAAAGATGCTCCAAAATCTGAAACTGTGTTTCACTTAAATTTCAGAGTTTAAGATAACTGCCTGAATTCCCTTGGATTTTACACACCTCTATCACTGGATGTCATGGATTTAGATAAATGGCAATCTGATCTCAAATCTAGATTCCATCTCAAAATCTTGATTCCCAGTTGTACCCCTTTCTTTGAAAACACCTCCCTCCCCCAAGACCTTGAATCAAAACATGTTATTGCCAGTCATCCTGTACTGTTACAGAAGAGACATGGTAACGTTCTTAGGACCCACTACAGAAAGATAACTCATGTTTCAGAGTCATCAGCTCACAGATCAGTCAGAAAAAAAACATGACTAGGACTGCAAAAATATTTGTTTAGTATGAAGATTATAAATAAAATTAGAAGGTGTATGAAATGAGAACTGGCATGCGGAAAGGTAAAGCTTCTTAACAGTACCACTTTTTGAAGATCCAGTTTCCCACCCCCAGGCCCACATGAGAAGTAAGGAAAGTCCTATTATTCAGAGTTTAACTACAAGACTATTTATTTTAATGTTGGTCTGTCTTTGGTAACTGACACTTGAACAGGTTGTTTAGCCCATTAAAAACTTCCTAAAATACTCATACATAGATATTTCTTTCAAGTTTAACATGGAGGCCTTTATCTCACTTGCTTCCTCCATGACTTCTTTTCTATTTAAGTAATACTCTTGGCTTATCATAACTGTGCATGCATATGAATGCTTACAGTAAGAGACAGGTATTCAGTTATCTATATTTACATTGAATCGCTGTACAGAGGCCAAGTTACTTGAAGTAAAAAATTAGGTTCAGGTTGACCCTATTACACCTATTCACCTTCCTATCTTGTGAAGCTGTAGAAACACTGATATCACTATGACTCATTCATTTTGTTCCCATCTCTTTTGCTACAAAGTTCCCAATGACTGCAATTTGCTACAAATTATACTTCTGTTCAGTTTGATGCCACTATTTTCTAGTCTCCTGCCAAGACACAGTATAGCTGCCCCATGGTTACCTCGGCACAAATAGACCACTACTTCCTTCTGAGGCTATTTCCCCCCTCCCTTTAAAACAGAAAACACCACCTCATCAACTGAACAGTCAACATTTCTAGGAACACAGTTTTTTGCTGCTCTCTAGTGGACATACCCATAAAAACCCCATCCCACATTAGAAACATTTAAACCCCCTTCAATTCTTCATGCCTTCCAACTCAAGCAGCTAACAGTAGAATTTCTATATTTTACTAAGAGGAGAACTAATTCAGCATCTTCAGCAAGTCCATGTCGGGAGAAGAGGAAAGAGAACTGGAATATCCTTGCCCATGTCTCACTCTCCAGTTATCTCTGTGTATAAGAACAAAAACTATGACTATGAACACACTGTAGATGAGATTTAACATCAGGTGGATGATGACAGGTCAATGACCAATTGTAGTTAAATTGCATCATTCCCATAACAAAGTGTTTTCACTTATAACTGCTCTCAAAGAAAAAAAATATACTGTTGTACTCTGTCTCCAAGTGGTCCACATTCTTCTAAAAGAAGCATTATAGTAATTTTAAAATCTCAGAAACCAGACAGGTCTCCAAATTCACTTAAATGAATACACACATTTCTAGAATGGGCTGATAAGAGTATGCAATGATAGACTAACAACTCTGATAGGCTAATCCTCCAGAGCCAGTAATATCTTTCAAGTATGATGCATTTCAATATACTTGGAAAACACCCTTCAGCTCCTACTACCACAAAAAGCTCCTTCAAAACTACTAAACTCAAAGAGGAGAAAAAGAAAAAAAAAAGTTTTCACTCAAGCCTTGTTTATCACGTTTTCCATGGCACAGATTTTTTTTTTTTTTTTAATTATTACAACACTGTTTGGATGGAACCACTAGCAGGAAGCTCCACTACCAGCTAATGAAAGCTGGTCTAAGTGATAATGAGGCTTGGGAAATTAAAGTACAGACATCTAAGTCAGTGTACTGAAGGTTATATAGACAACCAATGACAAACCAAAGAAGAGAAATTGGGTCGCCATAGTAATTTAGTGCCTTCTCTATTGCATTTCCTTACTGCATCATGACCATCCCATATAATAATTCCTGCTTTATGTGACTGACTGCCATAACATAGTGCGACAACGTAATTATAAAAGGGAAAGCGTGAGCAGTATGACACATATCATGTTACAGAATTTATAAACAGTATACTTCTCATACCTCAATCTGATTTAATAATAGATTTACCTCTTGTGTTGAATACAATTACTTCTCACAAAGGCACTAATTAAGTATAACTGTTGTAAAGTAAAAAGCACTGGATATCAAGTTTTCAGGACAACTTTCAAAGATATTTCATACATCTTTGTTAAGCAAAAATTCCACTGCAAAAAACCCAGCTTTTGGCAACCAAAGTGATGCACTCAAGAAAACAGACAAACTACTTTATTAAGGCACTATCATCAACTTGCAAGTAATGATACCCTTGTGAAAAATCTCAGCTTCAAAATAGCAATATTATAGTCTCTGTAGTGCAGGTGCCAAATGATACTAATAAAGTTTTTCATATCTCATCCATAAAGCTACTCACAGATATGTTCATGCCTCTTAGAGTAAGATACATTAAAAATTTGTTTCCAGTATCTTGCTTTAGAAAAACAGAAGAAAGTTAAAATTAAAAACCTAGGTCATAACTTTACTAACATCATGAAAACAGAAAGAATAAAGATCTCCTTCATCTATACTTCTAAATTCATCTCAGTATGCATATCAGATTTCCATCTGTATTTGCAATTAGGAGCAATTATGTGAATGCAAGAGTTTCTAAGAGATGATCCCCCAGAATTCTGTGAAGACCAAAGACCATGGCTCACACAGTCAAAAAAAACAAAACAAAAACTAAATTCCAGGCACTGTCTTACAAATGAGGGCTGTTCTACTGTTCAGCTATGTGATCCATTACATGTCTGATCTCCATATAAACCATATCACAAGATAATTCATTCATGCAATAAGACTAGTGTATTGCAGAACAGCAGCACCAGAAGCAGTCAGAAAATGGCTAACTTTTGTCAAACCATTGTAAGAAAACTGAAGAACAGCAGCCAAATCATACCTCGCACTTTTGTCAACTCAGACTACAGTGTTCAGACACATTAACCCCTTAACCAGTACGACGACCTGTCTATAAGTTATGCATCAAGATCCTCCCCATTCCACATGGCTGGAAGGACTTACCTTTTTTTAAACAAAAGGTAGCACACCACCATGCCTATCCTTAAGCTTTTGTTTGGAAATCTGTTGCCTTGTTTTCATATAAAGCTTTTATATTTTAATTTCATGATTGAGATTAAGTGAAAAATGTTGATCAGAGACATTAAAAGGTTCAAAGCTCAAAATACGGTAAAATTTCCTTCAACATCTAAATTGGATTGGTTACATAAGAATGTCTTAAATTATTAAAGCCTGCTGCACCTTTTGAAGAACACAGAATTTTAGTATAGCGAGCTGTGTTTTCTTTAAGTAATACTTTCTTCACTGCACAAGTACCATTGTAGATTCAATTACAAACAGCATGGTAAAAATCCAGCTTAAAGCTGTAACTGATGAAGAAAGTCATGCTGCTTCTCCACTTCCTCTTTAAAACCCAAAGAAAAATATAATCCACCTACGGAAGAATTTAGGAAGGGGACTGATTATAAAATGCCAATTTTGTGTATTTGTCATCACCATCTAACATACTATAGGTGAAACTGAAACCTAGACCAATTAGAGTGTCTATAACATTTGTATACCCCATTAGGACATTTGACCCAAACTGCTAACCAAAGAACAAAATAGGCTTTTTTAAAAAAAAAATGGAAAAATACGGATTTCTTGCATTTCTGAATGCTGTAAGAATTCCTGCTTCACGTATTAACTAAGCAACAGCACAGCTCTCATATCACATCTGTCTTGCAAGAGAGTATAGGTACAGAACGCTACAGGAACAAAAACTGTTTTACTGTACAATATTCACCAAAGATTTTATTTCCGCATGGTTTCGTCCTCACAGAGCTATACATGTTAGCCAGTTGACTGTAACTGAAAGATCACCTACCTACAACATCACGATACTAGCTTTCACAACAAGACGCTACCCGCACACCCCAAAGGGGCGTATAACGGAGCTACAGCATCTGACGTAGGAGTTAAGGGAGTCTTTTACCTTCACTACATGGAACATTCAACACGTATCTACACCAGCCGACGCTGCTTCTCTCTCCTCCCCCGCGGTACCGTTTGTAAGTACTCTTCAGCGCGCCGAAGGCAGCCCGCAAGGCACGGCGGCTTTTCCCCAGTCCGGTACCGAAGCTGGCGCACCCCGGACGCGGGCACGCACCCTCCCCGGGAGGTCACAGCTCTTACGGGCTGCTCTGCTCGCAGGGAGGGAGGGAGGGAAGGGGGTACTCGACCACCGATAATCAAGTTTCCTTCGCGGGCCGCGGCCATCTGTACCCACGTGGGAAAGGAAGCCCACAAGGGCAGGGCCGGCAGGCACAATGGGTCAGCGAGGCGTGAAAGTTACCTCGGGCAGATGCTACCCAAGGCGCTACTCCGAGAGGAGAGGGCGGCACCGACGGCAGACGGGGTATCACGGGGAGCCGCCGCGGGTGCCGCGTCTCCTCCTCATCACCGCGAGCAGCCACCGCCCCTCCTAGCCGGCCCTGCCCCGAGCCGCGGCCCCTCCGGCAGAGCCGCCGCCGCGCTCGGCCAACAAAGGG
>JAVFHW010073736.1:4308-28145 GCA_032159205.1 Eurystomus glaucurus suahelicus | reverse complement strand
CGTGGGTGCGGCGCTTCAGGTGTTGTCGGGCGCCTCTTGCCTTCTCAGCACTGCGGTACTAACAGCTCACGTCTGTAAGTCCGGCGGAGTCTTTTCTCCGTCTGAAGACAAGGTCAAGACGCCGGTGACAGACCCGGCGCAGTCCCACACTCCAAAGTGCCCATAAAGGAAGGAGACCCCCCGCGCAGAGACAAGCACCCCCGCAGCCCTCCCCAGCAGAGGAGGAGCTCTTTTGATGCCAGCACAGCTCTTTCACTTGCTCTTGAAAAGTCTTCTGCAGTTTTATTGGAGGCCAAGGAATTAAGAAAAATCTCCTCATTCTTTAGGGAAGACATTTCCCCAGTCTTGCCATTTTACCTGGATGCTTCTGTTTGACTGCATCCCTGCCAGGCTAAATGCAATGCACATGGCTCATCCCACACTGCTCCATTCACCACCCCGAGTCCTTCCCTTAATAATATTGCCAGCTAATAGCATCACTCAGGGACTTTACACCGCAGGTACTGTGACCGCTGCTACATTACAACAAAGTGCTGTCACTCGCTGTCTACAAGTAGCCTGTATCCAGGGCTAAACTACAGCAGTTGATACATCACCCAGTGACCCCTCCCCAGCCAATAAGGGGGACTGGGAAAAAGAGAGAAGACCTGCAGGTTGAAATGAAAATGAATTTAATAAAACAGCCAAAGTAATACCAATATAAAGTAAACAAAGTCATACTCAGCCCAGCAAATGTACAGCGGTCACTATAAACAGGATGGCAGTCCTCAGAAGGAGAAAGAGGAACAGTCACAAGAAGCCCAAGCAGGAGAAGACCCTCTGTACTCTGCAAACTTCCCCGTTTATACCGAGCATGACATTTCAGGGATGGGATACACCTGCAGCCAGCTCGGGTCAGCTGCCTTGACTGACTCCAAACTGCTAATGGCCTGCAGACCATGGCTGGCCTCGGATTCTGTCCCAGGATTCTGTCCCAGCGAAATGAGGACACTCACATACACAATACTAGATTACAGCACAGAAACAAAATACAGCTACTCTTGCCTTTTATGTCTAAAAGCAGGGCAAGAGAAAGAGGGAAATGACACCAGTCTATATATGCTGTGTAGAACTTAGTGCTTTTCTAATTGATTCTGCAGCTTTCTTCCTCTCCCTTCTGCTGTCATCATCTCTGTACTTGGAGATCCACATCTTTCCATTTTTTCCTTTCACCCAGAATCTATGCCCATACCTGAATAAGAAAGAAATTCAGACTGAAACAAGCAGAGAAAAACTGTGTAAAAGTCAGAGCTGTTAATGAGTGCCATAGTCTTTCAAAGGAAAAGAATCCTTATTCATGCTGGGAATCTTCAAAACTAAACTGGAGGAATCCTGAGGATGACATAACAAGGCACAATCCCTCAGAAGCTCACAGGGAATAGATAAAAATACCTAATTGTTGGGTTTTTTTTTTATCTCAGACATCTAAATTGTCCAACTGCATTGTACAAGCATATTCAGCAGATCGCTAACTGATCAGCCACGAAATCCTGCTGCACTTCCCATTGTGCTCCGACACACTAAAATTAATGAGACAATTCTCATCACTCATGAGGTCAAACCAATTACATAGGCATAGCCAGCGGGCACTATCTGTAGTGGAAAAATCCAAAACAAAACAATGCCTATCAAGTTAAGAGTTACACAACCAAGTGCTTGTCTGGGCTCCTGGCAAAACCCAATATCATTAGCTATTATTAACTGTCTTGTGCAAAGGCATCAACTCTCTTAGGAACCAAGAGAGTGCTGAAGTGGTTACAAAAGCACTTTGCTTGTACAGTAGACAAATCTTGAGGTGGCCTTGAATGTTGTTCCTTTTGCAGGCTTGAGGTTCAGGAGCATAACACAGTAAAGAGTTCATGTTATGAAGATTTTATTTTCAACTAAAAGGTCAAACTCTGAAGAAAGTAATGGGCTCAGAGCAGCGTCAGGACAGCTTTCCAGTTGGTTCCAGCTCACTTATATCCTCGCCAAGGGAAGAAGAAGTTAATGACCTGAGATAAGACCCTCTCACAATATTGTTTAACTACATAAGGCTTCCAGTGAGCCCGAGATAAGAGCAGGAATTTGTCCACAGTCCAGCTGGGTGCGGCTGCTTAGATCATGTTGTGTATTAGAATGGGAACTAAAAGCAGGGGTTTATTCGAGGTTGTTGTCACATCATTAGCACTGAAATTAGTAAACTGATACTGACAACTGATTTTAAAGTTAACTCTATTTTTCATGTGAGCAATAAACGAACATTTTCTTGACAACAGTAACCTTAAAACTATCTATTGTTTCTCTTCAGATTGCTTTCGGAACATTCATTGAGCCGAACTGCTACTCTGAAATTAGTAAGTAAATATTTTCATGAAGAAACTGAAGCACAGGGATGAATTGACTCACCTAAAGCTACAGAATAAGATCAGCTTCAGCTCTAAAATTAGCAAACAAATCCCTTCATTCCTAGTTCTGTGTTTATAATTCTTGCAAAAAAGAGTATTTTCCTCATTCCAGTTCACTTTCTTATAGATAATCAGATCATGGATGACTCTATCTGGATTCCTAACTAATGCCTCAAAGCAACAGAACTGGTCCCTCCTTTCTGAAAAAAAAAAAAAGTGGCCAAAACCTGCTTTATTTGAATCATCTTCCTCCACAAACTTGTTGGTGTTTTCATGTTTCCTAGATTTTCCTAATTTCTAGATGACGTGCTATTCTTTACTTTTAACTTCACATTAATACAGTTTATATTAATCCTTGATAATTTTTATCATCTCTGTTTTGTAATCTCAGAATTTCCTCTTTCCCCCCAAAATGTAGCCTCAATCCTTACCCATTCAGCATGGGTTTGGATAATATAACATCTTGTAACAGTCATGTATGATTTCCTCTTTTGTTTTGTTTGTGATTCCTTACACATGGCTGAGTTTTTATTAGCCTCTGGTTTGTGCTAGGGCTCTTGCATTGGGAATGTATTGTAAGTGCTGTGACTGGGTCATGAGCGGCATTGTTTGCTAAAGGTAAAGCTGGGTAGACACAGTCATCGTTTAGGTCAGTTAGGTTTTGTTCATCAATTGGGAATGTGCAGTGACTGTTAAGGAAGGTGCAGTGCTTATTATTCACTCATGCCCCTTCTGCTACTGGGGCACGTTTGCTCCCAGCTGAAGCGTAGCTTTTTGTTGGGGGGTGTTGTGTGGCAGGGTATGCACCATGACATTCTACCCTCGTGCATTTGTTCACAGGATGTGCTTGTAGCACTCATGTCAGAGTGGCTGGGGGTTGAAGTGAGCACATTGCTTTGCAGGGCGTGTTTACTTGATTATGTGTTGTATTCTGCAGGGTGTGTCGCTGACGGCATGAAGCATTAAACACAACTGCCGTTCAGGAAAAGGAAAAAACATTTCAGAGAATGAAGAGAAAATGTTACAAAGCATTGAAAAATAGAAATAACAGCACATCAGGAAATCTTTCTGAAGGAACAGGATGCGCGTGTAGGTGAAGAATTCAAGTGCTGTGCTGAGCATAATCAGTAATGAAAGCTCAGCCCTTCCTCTTAGGATTTTAGTAAGATACATGTTGACAGTATTTTCCAAATACCAGGGAAGAAAAAAGCGAGCTTTAAGTTTTGTTGCAGTGTCGTACGTGTTCATCACTATCACATACATTATGCTGTCCGTCTATTATTGTGACACTGGACTTAAAATGAACAGGAGAATAAATTAGTATCTACTCAACTTACTACGTAAGGTCCTTCTTCATTATCTAAGCTTTTTCCTTAAGAAGACATAACAACCACCTCTCTTCTTCCTACTCAATATACAGAAGAAATAATCTGATTATTTAATAGGTCATGGAGCTGGGTACAGCTGCCATATGTATGTTTGAGTATGGAGAACAGGACCTGTGCAACCACGTGGCCTCCTCCACATCTTGTGTCAGTGGGCATCATTGGGCAATGCTAAGGATAATCCACTGCTCTTAAAGCCTCTAGAAAATTTACCCTGTTTTTAATACAGTTTCTCTTTGTTTGCGTGTTTACTTTACTTTTGGGTGCCAGGAACTTAAAATGGGAAAGTCATAGTGAGCAGAACATTTTTGTATTTGGTTTCTTTTTCTACTGTGGAAATGAGCTCCACAGAGAAGTTTCAGCTCCTGTCACAGGCTTACCTTATGCTTTCACAGCATCTCTTTATTGATTTCTGTTTAGTGTCGTTCAGGAGACTGCAAACACATGAAAGGTCATGGCCAAAGGGAGATGCAAGTTAACAGTTAACTAGAGCAAAGTCCTGTAATAGAGGACTTTGAACCCTAAAACAGAGGTCCAAATCTCAAATAGATTTGAGATTAGCAGCGAAGAAGAGTTGGGGATTAGCACTTGATTCTCAAAGGGAGAGTGCTCTGTAGTGAGTTAAATGCCTAAATTCCCTGTACACCGGAGAGGAATAGTTAGGAACCTGAGGACTTGAAGTGCCCTTAGCTAGTACATCAAGTGGCAAGATGCCTACGTCAGCCAGTAGGGAATACTTAAGAGAAGGGAACATCTGAATATCTCACTGTTAAACTCCAGTACAGCACCAAAAAGTGTTTGCTTATGGGTTTAAGTAACACATTTGGCATGGACACCTGAATCAATCTTCTCAGTGAAAACATGCCTGAGAGCTGAGACACTCTCTCTGCTTTAAATACTCACCCAGTGCTGAAGAGCAATGCCTGGAAGCCTGTTCTGGACTTTCGAACAAGGAGTGCTGTGAGAAACTAGAGCATTCAGGGGAAGGGATGAAAATTTGCTCTGCCCATCTGAAAGCTGAGCCGTGGTGTAACCAGGAGCGCAACATTTCATGTGCTGGAATAGGGTGCCTGGTTAGGGCTCTTTCTTAGCTGGGAAACAGTGACAATGTTGGGACTCAGATAGTGGTGACAGGGTCCATGACTTAGTAATATTAAATGCCTATAAGCACATAAGCACTCTTGAGGGTTCCCTTCTGCTGCATACTTTGAGTCCGACTCAGTCACAGCATGCCTCAGAAACCGGCTCCTTAAAACCTTCCTGGAGAAACCCTTGACTTGATTTCTGGATGGACTTGGGCAAGAAGTAGCTGGCAGAATTCAGCCCACCCAGAGCAGTGGGGTTGCTGGGCATAAAAAGGCGCCAGACCCTTTGGCGCCTAAAGAAGCTTTCAGCAGAAACTGTAGGCACTTACAGAATCTGACATAGCTGAGGAGGGGAGGCAGAGGTTTCCTGGGTTGCTCTCATGAGCACAGGCGCCAGCAGTCTGCATAAGTTGCACTTTGGTGCCTGAGTGCTATTTTGGATCCCTCCCAAAGACCATGCACCGGCACGCTTTCAGTAGGGAGTCACTGTGAAAGCTCAGCAGGGGCTGGGGATGCTAAGTGCCTGGCTTGCTGCATCAAGAATGACCTTCTCAGAACGGGTGGCTTCTTCCTAGGTATGAGCTGTGGAAGCCAGCTCAGGCATCCAAATGCAAGGCCAGGCTGTGCTCCGCTCTCTGTCTAGCCAGAGGGAATGCTATCCTGTGGCCAGCGATACATGGAAACTAACCTTTTTCAACAGAATGAGTATGTGAGGATTCAACAGCACTGGGTCATCACAAAGGCCCTCAGACAGTAAACAAGTTAACCAAACCAAAACCTTGACAAGGAGGAATTTTTCAAAGGCACTGGAAGCTTTGTTGGAAGACTTGCCCAATCCTACTGCAGCACTCTGCGGGAAGCCAGTCATGCTACTGCAGTTTATCACTTTCTCACCCATCATTTGACCCACTGGAACCAGCAGTGTGCGTGAGATGTTGAATAGCACTTCACTGACTTACTTTTGGCATGCTTGTCTGTGTTACCTTATCAGCTTTCTCAGTGGTTTCCTCTAGATATTGTGTGGTGTTCGGGGAGCTGAGCAAGCCCAGTGGGACATTTCAAACAAGAGATATGTACTCTTTTTTTCATCTTTTTCGTAGTAAGGATATGGATTTTAAATTGTTGCTTCTGTGATTTGCTAGCAGGCTGTCTCTTCTGCAAATGACGCTTGTGTTTTCATCATTCTCACTTGGTCTCTTGGCAGTCCTATGACAGTCAGTGGAGTGGGAAGGCTTTCTCAGGGCTAAAGAATCTGTTGCAGAACTCAGGGCATGGCTAGAGAAAATCGTTCATAATGAGGTTTTATTAACCTTCTAAAAAATTAAGCCAGAGCTCATTTTCTCTGGCCTTATGTTGGTTTCACCTGGAGCCTGTGGAGTCAGCATTTCTGAAGTGTCATTGTTAGGGTATGATTTTTCAGTATTTGGCTTCTGATTTGGAGTGGGGTTAGTTTTGGGTGGTCAACTTCAGATGACTTGCAATTCAATCTAGCATTTTTCCTTGTTGCTAACTTCAACAATCTGCCGTTTGGCCAAACAGAGACTCTAAACTGATGATTTTCTTCAAGTGTTGGCTCTAGCATATATGAGATGGAGATGGAGAGATAGAGTGCTGTAAATAGATACATGCAATATAGCAAATAGATGTGGAAAGATATGAAAGAATGAAGATAGAAACTGCTTGAGAAGTGAATACTCAGAATAAGGGAGTTGGGAAGAAATGAGAGCAGATATACAGGCAAATCTGTGCAGGAACTTAGAGGTGAGGATAAGAATTTTCAGCCTATGGCAGAATTGAAGAGAAAATGTATCTGGGGAGCTGATTCACCAGAAACAAAGCTCAGGTGAAAGGTCTCTTTCAAATGATGATGTGTATAATCAGAAATCACTAAACCGAAGTGACTTGAACAGAGGAATAGATAAAGACTTGCAGAAAACTCCCCTTGCCTTCAGAGAAAGCCAGGTCTAGTAGTCTCCAGACTTCACCCTAAACAAAGAAGACTCCTTTTACCCTGTCTCCTGTAAGACCATTTCATGGCTTCTTGCTCAAGCTTCTCACAGAAGAAAGAGCAAAATGCTGCCCTCCTCATGCCATGATGATAAGCCTGCAGTGGAGTTAGCTGGGGTTTATTTTAATTGGACTTTTTCACTTTTTTCCTGGCACTTTAAAGTTTATGAACGGAAGGGATCAGTCTGACTCAGAGACTGGGCTACTTCCAAACATTAATCTTAGCTGCCATATGTTAATGTAGTTTGGCTGTACTGCATCCTATGGTGTAAAGTAAGATGTCTGTACCCTTTCATCTCTGGTGTCAGAGGCTGCTAAAGGGAGTATGTCAGAGACATGGGCAGATTGTGATTGCCTGACATACAATCTACAGGCATTTAATGAGATTCTGTGAGTAAGAAGGCCTAGAAAACATCCATATTCTGTTCTCCTGAAATGCCTACTTTATCATTTTGCAATATTGATTGCCAAAATGGCAACATCCAGGGCAATTCTTTACTGTTATCACAGTATTGAGCCCAAGGTAATAAGCCTTGGAGTATTAGGTTGGGTTCAGTGGTACAGTATTTAGCCCCTTGTCTTTTGGTTGGCTTTGTACCAAGCACATAAACAAAAATGACTGTCCTGTTCATCATGATTTTTCCAGCCCTGAAACATGAGTCCCTCATCATTTGTTTTGCACTTTCTTCCATTCTCACTCCTGAATGTTTCCATTCTATGGTAACTATTTTCAAATGTTATCCAGTCTTTGAGAGTGTACACTCAAAGTATTTGGTGTTTCCCTGCCCTTTTCTCATCTTCTTACCCACGCACTCTCTTCCCTGAAATCATCATGGGAACAACTCCATACAAAAAAAAAAAAAAAGAGAGAACTTTCCAATTCTACTTATTTCAGTGGAACTTCCCTGCTGCCGTTTTTCCATATCAGTGGATGTTTTTTGCTAGTGACAGTAGTGTGAACAGCGTCAGGAAGATGAAAACTTCATTACAAGTGCATTTTCAAAGGCTAACGTGAGCCTAATTAAACTAATTTTCCTAGATTCCCTCTCAAGCCTATGTGCAGGGAAAGGTTTCCTCCACAGGCAATTCAGAGCAGTAACCTCGTGCCATGGAGAACATAGGGTATCCAGAGAGATTAACTCCTTAAGACTAAAATTTAACAACTTAAAAAGGTTAAAACCCATCCTTGTCTTCAAGGAATTGCAGCAGACATATACCTAGTCCCACTGTGTAGGTGTATTGGCTTTTTGTGCTGATATGGAGAAAGATGGGTGACTACTGCTTTATTGAACAGAACAACATCCCTCAGTTCTCTTCCGAGCTCTGCAGACAAATTTCTAAGCAGTTCTAAGGAGGGAGCCCTCTAGTCTTAGTTTTCTACATGGGAAAGGATGTAAGACATTATGTTAATTAATAGAAGGCTTTTCTCCAGGAGGACAGAGATTTGATGGACAACTGATGGACATTGAACTATAGCTAGCAAAGGCATATAATTGAGATGTTGTCTTGTGGTAATGTGGATTAACAATTAATGAGTAGATCCACTACATGTGAAGCTAGACACATGACTCTCCCACACTGCAGGGAAATTTTATGTGCACATTTTATATTTTTCTATTTCCCCACTGCAGGCGCTGAAACAGCGAGGCCGACATTTGCGAGCATATGACCGACGAACAGTACAGTATGTTCACTTGCTGTCCGGAGACTCGTCAGAGTGACAAGTTGGAGCCGTAGAAGATAGAGATGACTCATGACTCGAGCTTTATGTAAATGAGGAACATCTTCTGTTACGTCCTGTTGTACCAATGAGGCCACGTAAAGTTCATGTCAGTGACACTGCGTTCCCATGTCCCCTCACTCTTTGAGGCAGGGCAGGGAAATGGGGTAAGATAGGTGTGGTTTCCCCAGAGAGGGCAATAGGTCAGAACTGGCAGTGAATCTGAATGTGAAACCCCTGGAAATGCAGATGCCTTCCCATCAGCAACGCCTAGAGAAAGTTTGCTGTTACCTTTTGCTGTCAATTGCAAAAGTGATTGAGCCTCTTGCCACGGACTGTAAATTCTGAGGGGGAGTCAGACAAGGGGGAAGTAGTCAATTTAGGCAAAGTGTTCTCTCCCTGGGAATCAGTCAGTTTTAGTAAGATTTATGGGTCATCTCTGGCATAGCTAATAAGCTCATTTAACTCATCCAAACCACAAGAAAAAGTCCTGCTGCTAAGTGGCAAATACAGCATGCCCTCTCCTAATGGCCTCGTGTAGGCAGCATATCATGGGCAAGAACAATGAGGAGGAGTAGGTGCATGAAAAAGCACTGCAGCTGAATTGTGCCTATCCAAAGCCACAGATAATATTATTCCAGGTGGAGGGCCAAATTCTCTGACTCACCCACACAAAAATCGCGCTGAAGTTTACTGAAGACAATGAAATTAATGTAGTATAAAACTAAGAGAGAACAATGCCAGCCTCTAAAATGTTGACCTCCTTAGCTGTTTTATTTGTAGGGTGCCATGACTCACGTGTATATACATTGCTAGCAGATATAGTGTAGTCTAACTCCTGCAGACGACTGCAGAGAGTCACAAGGTATGAAAAAGTTGACAAACTAGAAAGGATTTGTCTTGCATCAGATAGGTTGTTTAAAATCAGAAGGAAGATTTCATTGACTCCAGTGGGAGTTTTGCTTGATTGAGGATCTACAAGCTGAAATGAGAGATGAAAAAAAAATCCACCTTGCTAGCCCAGATATCGCAGAATAGTGACTCCCTTTATTTTATCTATGCAATTCTGTTCAGACAGATGCAAGTAATTCCCTCTAATTGTTTCAGAGCTTGTATCTCTTTTTTGTAGTTTCAGCACTTTTCTTCTGAAATATGATTCTGTTCCTTTATCTGTAGATATTATCTGACTGAAACACTATGCAAAATTTTTCTCATCCATTATAGTCATCTTAATTTGATAATGCTCAGTACACTTAGTTTATTTACCTTTATCTCATTTTTTCCTTTTCTAATTGCTTCAGAGATCCATCCATGGCAACAAGTCCTACCTATTTTAACCCTACTCTTGTTAGTATTGCAGCTACAGCATTAATGTGTGCTTTGATTTCCAGAGAAGTCTGCAGCAAACTTCCCAGAGAGATGATGAATTGATTCAACCATCATTTCTCACTGACTTTAAAGGTCAGTCTTAAGGTGCTAAGAGTTCCTTCATGTTCTAAGTCCTTCATATATTTTTGCTCTTTTCATTGCCAGTTCTTGACTCTGTCCCACAATGTAATGGCTAATAATTACACTCTTCAATGGTTTATCTCCTGGTCCATTGAAGGTAGGACTTTTTTCTCAGCAGAAAGCTGACTCATAACATATGCTACCTTCTATCCTTAGAAGAAGTGAGTCACTGATGGACTTTTCATTATACATTCAAGTACCATAGACTGAAATTTTACCATATTTTGGTTATGTCTCAATGAGGCTCTGTGGGATACAATAGATGCTGTACAAGGAGCTGTTTTGTATTATATGCTATGAGTTTTCCTATTAATTTCAGCAGAGTCATGATTTCACTCTTTGTGTGCTTCCCTAGCTAAAAATTCACAAAACTCCCTTTACACCTGTATGATGACATGTTCAGCATCTGTTTACACCCAACGCAAATGGTTTACAGTAGTTTTTCGGAGCCGTGTGAAAGCTGAGGAGGCTGAGACGTAACCAAAATAATGTGAATCCCATTGGTACTATTGTATTAGTAGAAATAGTCCTGTAGTTTGGGCAACACAAACTTGGTGCTCTTTCAGCCACTCAGTGAAGATTCAGCTGTTCTCATGGTAGCCCACGCCAGAAAGATATATGCTATTATTTCTATTTTATAAACAAGACAATTAAAGTTGTAGAAGGTTAAGTTGTGATAGAGAGGCAATGAAAGTATTGTGGATGGAACCCAGCAGTCCTGTACTTTTTTTTTTTTTTTAATGCAACTATGTTTTGTATCAGAGATTTTGCTGTATTTACAGTCACTGCTGTTTAACTTCAAGTGATGTCCATATGAATGAGCATCTGGCAGAGTCTCTGTAGAGTTGCAACATAGCCTGCAATTCACAGGAGGGTACCAGTGTTTGCCTGTCCATGTGGTATTCTGTTAAACTAGCTTTGCAGGGTATTTTGAGGGGGGAGGTCTCAGTCTCTCTGATGCTGACAGGAACTGTTATGTAAAATTGTATGATGAAGATGCAAAGGGGATGCTGTTAGGGTGGTTGCTTGGTTTTTCATTACACAAAAGTGGATGTGCTGCAATGACAAGTTTGTAAATCATAGTTCCGTTCTCACACCACCCAATAACCTTACAATCTCTCTGTCAACTTCCTGAAGACCTTGGGAAGCTATAATTTGCGATAAAAGTGGGAGTTAAAATGTTACATGTATATCAAAGCTGAAAATTTGTGGCTGGCTGACCTTTCGTTTTGAGCAAATGCAGCCATTTCCTTTACGTTGCTTACTGTTTCCCTCTGAAGCTTGGCATAATAGGAAATCCTCCACAATTGTTCTCCTTAAGCAGTGGCTCCATTGTGCTGGCTTCTGTTCCTTTCAGTGAGCACTGCAGAGGATCTCACCATGCTCCTAATGGGGCATCACTCTCTGTGCTGTCAAGCACCAGTGCCCCAGAAACTCAGAGTTTCAGTTCAGCTGCCATGGATGAGAGAATACCACGAGTGTTGTGTGCTAAATTCAGCGTGCTGTCAGAAGAAGGAAACAGCCCTCTGATTTTTGGTTTAGAAAAAAGGAAAAACAAGCACTCACTGGATTTTACAGTGATGTTTCACAGTGTTTGTGATTAGGATTAAATGAATAATGAAAATGAAGAGCTCATAAATTTAGATTTTAATTCATTTGCATATGTGGGGTAATGTCACTTGTCATGTCACTGCTAATATTTGCATAGTCATCTGACAATTATAAAGAAGGCACAGAAATCTTTAGGACAAATAACTTCTTCAAAAATATATTCTGAAATGCCTATTAATTATGACTAGCACATCATTTTTCATTTTCTGATTTATTTCTCTTTGTCATCCCGTCAAGGGACAGAAGTTCTAGTTGTGACCATGCATCATGAACCACAGATGGTGTAGCATTTGTATACATGCCTCTGGCTAAAAATCAGGCAAGTATTTAGAAATAAAAGATGTATTGGCAATTGCTTAAAACAGTTTATGAAATAGAAGAAAAAGTAAAGTTGACGACAAAAATTGTTTGTACTGGTAACCTCTAATTCATAAAGCACAAACATAGCTACTTGATAGCATAAACAAAAACACAGTACGGGCTGGTGCTCAGGAAGAGCTGATGGTTCCCCAAGTCTTATCTTTTGCTTCCTGTTGCAGCATGTTGGTGTTGACATCATGTTCTTGCACATGCAATATGCAAAACGCTCAGGGTTCCTATTTCGGTGTTGGCACAAATAAACAATTTTTGCTTGTTGCTATTGATTTTCTGCTGTTCTGCTTTTCTCCATCCTGTCTATGGGGAGCCAGGTAGTCAGTCCATCTCTGCAGACATTTCACAGTACTCTATTTTTTTCTTTTCCTATCTTATGGCTTTCAAGTGTAGCTTGCAATAAAAAAGATAGAGCAATATCTGGAGGACTTTAGTCAGTGTGTAACCCATTCTTTATGCAGAAAGTTCCCAGAGAGGACCAAGGGGGCTTGTATGGTTAACAAAAATGGAGTTACAACCCCAGGATATGGCTCCTTGCATTTATACTGGAGTTAAATCTGTAGGGAAATGAGGTTAGTGGCAGCAATGATGATGATAATAAATAATGCACACTCCCCTTGGATCTTGGCTGACTATCAAGACAGACTTCCTGATGATGAGATGCATATGTCTGTCTCCAGTCTCTTCAAGGTATCTGCAAGGCACCATTTTTTGCAATTACAAAGAACTGCGGATGAGAACATGCACCATAAGAAGCAATCCAGGAGCATTTGTCCCAGACTTCCGTCTCTGATTTCTATAATCGTTCTCATCTCAACTTCTCAGACATTAGCAAGACAAATCTCAGAGCAGCTCTGTCAAGATCTGACAGTGGTGGCAGTGGCAACCCAGAAGCCTGAAGGCTTTTAGTTTTGCTCATCATGCCATGCCTTGTTTGCATGAGGATGAGACAAGAGGGGGAGAGGTCCCTACCACCTCATGCTAGTAATAGATGGGATCACTGAATATGTCTTCTTTGCTTCCAGTAGGAACTGGGACTCTGCAAGCATGTTACCAAGGCATTCTACATGAAGAATGCCCCAAACTGTACATGACCATTGTCTGGGGAAGTGGTTTTCTACCAATTGCCAAATGTAACTGAAGCAAGGCCACACTGACATTTGTGGCTTTTCTGTTGGCCTTGTTGCTGGCAATGCCACACTGCTTCAGGTAGAAAAGAGGAAGGGCAGCCCTGCATGGGAGGACTGGTTAGGTTGCAAAAAGGCTGGTCTCACCCCAACCCACTGCTGTCCTCCACAGCTTCCATGGGCTCTGTTTCTCCCCAGTAAAATGGCACCAGCTGCCCTCCCCTTTCTCTCAGGTGCAATACTGGTGATTCTGGTTTTCAAGAAAAGAACAAAAAGCATCTCAGTGCACTGGCACGTCTACTGGAACACCTTCTTTGCTGTTGCAGGGGATGCCTAGTTTAATTCTAGTAAGTCATTAAACAAGATAAATAGACTTTGGCAATAGCAGGACAGACCTTCCCCCAACTGGAGCTATAACTCAGGTGTATGAAAGCAAACAAAATTAAACACATCTCAGTGCACTCAGGTATCAGTCAAAAATATTTCTTCATATGGAAGTTGGCATTTTCCTTAATTTGGGATTAGAATATACTTCTGTTCACTCATAATGTACTCACCTGAGGCTGGACTGAATGTTTGTTTTGGTTTATTCTTAATATATTTGCTAATGAAGAAACAAATTCTGCTTGGCCCATAGTTGTTGACTCTCAGGCTGATTTTCTGTTGCTGATTTTAATAATTTTATCATCAGTCTCGTGACATTGAGCGGTTCAAGTTTAGTCATAGGTGCATTTATCAATCTACATGACTTTTCTAAATGATGTACAACTGAAAATAACTTTTGATCAACGCATTGGTAATGATTCTCTTTTTCATAAGCCGCTGTTAATCAGTGTTGTAAAATGGGGTGATTTTTCATGACATTAATGCTAGAGATTGATTCTCAGTCCTTTCCCCATTAATTGCTTTGTTCCAGCTACACTAAGAAAGGAGCAGCACTTGCCCTTCCAGTCTCTCATAGAAGGAAAGATAGTTTCTCAAGCACATAGAGCACTATCAGGGAAGCATGGATGAAGCCTGGATGAGTAGATTGCTCTCAAATGAAATTTTAAAGGAGACTTGTTACTGAATTCATGTTGATAGCCCCTGAAAACCTTGACATCTCATCCTTAGACTGCATTGAACTGTCAAATAGAAAGAGTAGATGATACCTTAGAAAGCCACAGTGAAAGTGGCAGCTTCCCAAGCCTGTGAGATACCTGGGGCTGTGACAGTGGGGGCCTGGGGTAGAGCCCTCTGTTCTGCCTTCAGGAGCATTTGAATGGGGAAGGGGGAAGGAGTGCTGGTGGCACCTCTAAGGTGGCCACCTCCTGCAGCGGGAAATTGCCTGGGATACAGAGTAGCTTTGGACTCCACTGAATATGTCTGTCAGCTCATCTCTGTACCTACCTACATATAATGCCCTGGCACTGTAATTGCTACATAAACCATCAGGCATCACTTTTGCCAGAGGATTTTTTCTTTTCAGCCTTTGAAACTTAAATATGACTATTCTTCTACAAACAGAGAAACCAAGGCACAGAGGATCTGAAGGGCTTATACAAGGTTATGTAGCAAATCACCAGGTATCCTGATTTCCTCTCACCCATACGAATCCCTGGAACTCACTATCTCCTATAATAAAGCTTAGCTCAGAGTCTTATTCTGAGATTTAATTAATATGCAAAGTGCTTTGATCTGCTTTGATGAAAGATTCTATGTAATTTGCTATCATATTTTAAAGTAATACCTCTAATTGTTAAACATCAGTAAAATGAAAGACAAATAATTAAATTGCTATTTTTAGGGGAAGAACCAACTATTTTACTCCATTAGTTTTAAGCTACTGTCATTTTCAAGAGAAGTGCTGTGAGATTTCTGCTGCTGTTGAAACATTTAGAAAGTGAGGATTAGCAAACATACAGTGTGTTCTGGGATACTGGCTTTGTAGGGGTGAGTTCCCCCAAGAGGATGACTAACAGCAGGATGTGGGACATAATTTGCATGTTCTCTGACTCTGCTGCAATCGTTTGTGTATTGGATACTTGAATTATACATTACACAGAAGGTCATCCACTTGCCAAGCTGACAGCCCTGCTGAATGGGGCATAGGCCTGGATGGGGGCTGAGGAAGGAGGACTGATGTTATTTCAAGAAATGGTTAGTGCTGGGTTCAAAAAGAAATAGCTCTGTGTAGGAGAGGGCTTGGAATTTGTCACTGAACACTTGAGGGTTGTTTACTAATTCTGTGCCACTCTCCTGCTAGCTCTCTCCTTCAGATTTTTTACATCTGCTTTTCTTCTTTTCCTGGGGTGAATTTGATGCTGTTTATGGGTGCCATAAATAATCCCTGCATGCTCAAATGCTCTCCCTGTACAGGAGGTTCAGCGTGGGCAGTGGCAGATTTCCCCTGCTCAGCCTGCTAAGGCTGCCTCTGTTTTTTTTTTTTTTTTAGGGAGACAAGGGAGTTACCTGCTTTCATTGCTGCCTACTTGAACTTGGTTTCTTCACTGACACAAAGACACCAGCGGGTGCTTCTTCTACTACCCTGCTCAGAAAAAAAAACCTAATAAAGACTCACAAACTCATTCTTGTAGATCACCTGTCCAGGAGGAAAGATCTGAACATCATCATTCATAGCAGAAAGCCTCACTGAGAAATCATTTTCCACACATTAAAGTTTCAATGAGAGAAATACTGATCACATATTTCCCATTTGAAACTTTATTTTTTCTGCCAGTACTGACCATAAAAAACAATAAAAAAAAGAGGAAATGATTCAAAACTAACAGACAGAGTGCACTCATCTAATCATCTGATCAACTTTCTTGCTGATTGTCACACTACCTTGCTGTACCCTGGCTTGTAAGTCAAGGTCTTTGGGACAATGACTGTTTTACTGGCTCATGTGTTTGTGCAGGTCCTTGGTGATACCCTCAGACAAAACAACCCATCCGCAGATGATGCTTTGTGAGCTGCACGCAGTGTATGGATTCTGAAAGTTGCTAGCTTATTGGAGAAGATTTTCAAGCCATGAGGTCACAGCTGAGGTGCCTGGGCTGCTATGGGTCTGCTACCAGTTGTGGACAGGACGCAACAGAGCCGGCAAAGCCAGGGCTGATGTTCAGTCACCCTCTCAAATTCTCTTTCCCAGCCAAAAAATGTTGTCTTTAGTCCAGTAAGCTGAACACATTCCTGTTTCTTTCTTCTATGTAGTACTGGTTTCTACTGGGAGACCAATGACAGTGGGAACCATTTTATCAAAAGCATTCTTCCAAAATGTGCTTTTCAGTCGGAATCCATAGGAGTAATTTTCTTCAGTATTTTCACTGATCGCTCAAATCTTTTAGTTCATTAGACCACATTCACATTTCCCTTCCCTTCCCTTCCCTTCCCTTCCCTTCCCTTCCCTTCCCGACTTCCTTGCATTGGGCTAAACCCATGCTGAGAAAGCAAAGCAGAAACTTATTTTACCATTGGAAAGGCAATGCATTGACAAGAAAAGTGTGTAAAAGGAAATAAAACCCATCTATTCAGTGAGGTTTTCCTCTGTGGCAATAAATACGGAACTTTTCTTAAAAGGAGAGGTAACATGGTTGACTGGAAAGATTTTCCTTTTGCAGGGGGAAGCCAGCAGTTAGGAAACTCCTAGCAGCTACTGTTGTCCTAGATGTGCCCACTTTGAGCTTCTGCAGAGAGAAGGGAAACCAACAAACCCCACATCATGTACTACTGCTGTTCACAACTTAGGGGGTTATAGTGTTGACTGGGATTTTCCAGTTCCTTTGCCCATAGGTTCAGGCACCTCAGTTCCATGTACTAGGTGGTTATTCAGCACAGAGGTGTGAGAGGGAGAGAGGAGGGCAGGGAGTGGACCTGGAGTGGACCTGGAGTCCACTTCCACTTGGTTTGCAGACCATGGATACCTTTATTCACTAAGCTGCATGCCCTTGATAGCATAACTAAGCCAGCAGTGAGGAACACAGAGGACCTTCAAATGGCTGCAGTCAAGGCAACATTTCTCCGCTTGTACTTCCTGTGTTATTGTTGTGGCCTACAGTGCGTTTGCCATCTACCACTGATCCACGCCGTTTGCCATACCGTGCATTACATTTGGAGGTGACAGGGCCACTGTTACCCTAACAGGGAGAAGACAGACTTGGTTTCAAAGTCTGAACTGAAGTTGCAAAACCCCAGGTGCCAATGAGAACCTTTGAACCTTTCCCTTCAGAATGACATTTTTCTCTCTCTGTGCTCTGGACAGAGCTGGAGACCACTGGCTGACCATCAGGGCTTTCAACATAAAACGTGTTATGATGGGTAGTGTTAGATCCGCTTTTCTTATTTAAGACCCAAGTGACTCCAAGTCTGGTGTATTTCTGGGTAGGTGACCACGTGCCTTGTAAGCAGTGCCGGCAGAAATCAGAACCTCTCATCTCCACTTAGAGTTACAGAAGCAAGGATCTGTTCCCATAGCTGCCTGCTCTCCTTCTCACTGAGCCAGACTCCTGCCTGTTGTAAATCAAGTTTTTCCATTTAATCCGCTATTCCCAAATAGATTTACCAGGAAGACCACATGCATTGCACTCCCAACCTTCCCCAGGTGCACTGCTTAGCATGGTATGTGCTGTTGGTCTGGTGCAGGGGAAGCAGCTCTGTGATCCCCGCAGTCCCATGGTGGCTTTGTACAGTACTCTGAGGGACTCCAGAGAAACTGCACACATTTACAGCAGGCAAGAGACTGGCCCACAGCAGTAATTCAGATATTTTGTCACTGAAACTTTAGAAACAAAAGTCATTGGTTTCAGCATAATGT
Source organism: Eurystomus glaucurus suahelicus (assembly GCA_032159205.1). Lineage (NCBI taxonomy): Eukaryota > Metazoa > Chordata > Aves > Coraciiformes > Coraciidae > Eurystomus > Eurystomus glaucurus. Next base: position 10,108 of record JAVFHW010073736.1, on the reverse strand, counting down.
GTTATCCTCCTATTTCTAAGTAAAAGATACATCACACAGTCCTCAGAGGGAAAGGTTGTGAGTAATAGCAATGGCACAGAGCCTGCAACCCAACCAGCATGCCAAACAATATTCCAAGAAAATATTTCTAAGTTACAGAAATTGCGTAAGAGTGATTATTATTTTTAAAGTACAGAAAACAAAGACCAGTTTCTAAAAAAGCAAACACATATTTTTAGGCTTGCTGGTCTCTTGATCTTACACTAATGGGAACCATCTGCACTGGGACTGGCTGACGTTCTTGGTAAATAACCTTTCACTGCAACATTCCAGATATTTCAAAGGCTTCTTTGCAAAGAAGCATTTGTCTCCCTGCCTGTCACTCTCCCTTTCTGCCTTTTCTGTCCATGTTTACTTCAGGAATATATCCTTTATTGAAAAAACTTGTTAAAAATAGTTTGTCAGGATTTTGGCTAATCTTCATTATGGTTCTTGCTTGCTAGAAGAGAATGAAATCTTTCATTCCATAGAGTTAGTACTGAAAGAGATTTGAGAAGGAAGCTAACAGATTTAGACAAAAAAAAAAACCACACAAAAAAAATGAGGTGGAAATGGATTTCCACCTTATTTTGATCCCTCTGAGGATTCCAGCTATTGAACAGACACTTATGTTGGTATTGAGAGTTTTTAGTGTGACAAATTTGTATGGAATATACAGATGTACTTTACAGCAACAGGATACTTCCCTACAAAACCTTTGCCACTCATTATGTGAAAGAGTCCTGCAGTTTGCTTTGCTGCCTCTGCTGTGCTGTATCCTGGAGTCAACTGTTTTCCTATGCAGACAAAAACATCCCTGGACACGTGGATCACTTTTTTCTATCCCAGCTGAGCTAAGCTCAGCCAGAATGGTGGAAAGAATAAGGGGATTTTAAACCATCCTTTAACCTTTCTGTAACCTCCACCTAGAGTCTGCCTGAAATCTGATGTGGTACAGCTTCATTAATGCTGTAACTTGGACTCAGGTACAATTAGATAAAAAAGCTGTGCTTCCAGTGTCAAACCTCCTGGTCAGGTCTCCAACATAATTCTGTATCATCAGCTAACGGTATGCTGCTCAGGAGTAATGAACCCTTTGATAGGTACTCTCCAGTGGGTAATTCGTTTTAAAAAATTTGGTGTCACTGCTGAAGTATAAAAGCTCTAGAAGATAAAGGAGAGTCTGTCTTTTGTTTCCTGAGGATTTGGGGTTGTGGGGCTCTGCTGTGCTCTGCTGTGGTGAGGGCATTGTGATTGCAATTGCAGCAACCTCCAGTTCTCTGAGGGTTTTGCAGGCTGGAACACGGCACAGAGCTGAGCAAGTACAGCATTTTTAGGAAGCTGTCCCTTCTTTGTTACCCATTATCAAATTTGTTTCATAACAAAGGCTTCCTGAGCTTGGGGGTTTTATGTGTGTTAATACTGGTAATATGATTTAAATATTCTGATGATTCATTTTCAGTCCAGAGAGCTGAATCAGCCATGTAGAACATAACTCGCTTCTTCCAAACCGCTACCTTTTCCATTCTTTCTTGTAATTTCTATAAGAAGATGATTCATGCTCTTCTTGTATTTACCGTTTGAGAATATGCCCGATCCCTTTAGCTAACTATACTTCTTGTTCCTCTTTTTCAAGGCAAAAAAAAAAAAAAAAGCTGAGAAAAGCAAAGTGATTGCTGATTGATGTGATATATCACACTGGTGGACCTGGCATGTGAACTGAACAGAGAGGAAAAAATACCTTGAATTACTAAACTGATCAGAGCCCAAACTGTGGGATTCAGCTCCAGGCTCACATTTCACATGTTTTTAAAATTCTGGGTGTTCAAGTGAGGGGTTATGTTCAAATATAACTCCAGTACAAAGACCTTATTTATGCTTGTTTAAAAGAAGTCCCTTGTTTTATTTTAGTTACTCAATTCTAATTTGTTTTCTCTAAAGCCTGATTATGGTTGTGACTGGCTCAACCAATTAACTGGGGGTAATGTTAATTATTTACTTACTTGATTACATGTGACACTGTGTTTTTAGAGATGGCCATAAGATATATAATAAGATAAGGCAATCTTTATGGCAGGCCTTGGGAAAACACCTGCACCCTTGTCCCCACTTTCCACCTGAGGCACTGTGCTTCTCAGCATAACTGTGCAGTAATCAGATCAGTTTGAAAAGAAGAGAGTGTCTCTACCTTCCCTTTGTTGCTGCCGGTGAAGCCCCTTGTCAGACCCAGGGCTCCCCAGCCGCTGTCTTGGGTTGGAACTTGGCAGGGTCCCCATCCACACAAAGCTCTGACCATCGTGGGGCTTTCTGATTGCTCATGCTATCCAGGAACTGCCATACCTGAAGGAAAGTCTCCCCCAGCTTTCAACCCCTTCCATTTTAGGTCTTTACTTCTTTTATGGGATGCCTTCTCCCTTTATTGGGAAGGGAGTTTTTTTACACCAGAGCAGCTGTAAAAAAATACTAAGAAGCGTATTCATGTGAGCGTCCCTTTGGCCGGGCCTCTATCTAAACAGAGCTCAGCATTTTGTGTGGCGGCTGAAGTGAAATCACAGCTTGTGATGGACTCCAAGAGCCGCAAGGCGTCTGGCCACGCGTGTGGCCACCCCCCAGGAGAAACATCCCATATTTGGGCAAATTCGTTTGAGCCAATGCTGCTGAATGACTTCACTCCTCATTCATGCCCATCAAGAAACAGTTTGTCCAACACTTCGGAGAAGGACTACATGAATTCTTGCTAGACTCACCTGAAGGTTTCACAGCAAGGCAGTGAGATCAGCTCAACCCTGAGTCTTATCAAGTCAAATGGGCCATGAGCAATGTGGGCAAGTCATGGGTGGCTGTGACAACGCATTTCATGGACAAAGAAATGGGTTGTTAGATCCCTCGCCTGGATATTGTGTCCTGTCCCACTTGAGGTAACACTCAGAGGACACTACACTGTGACTCACTCTGCCCCATATATACTCATATACTTCTGAAAACAACACAGTGGGCCAAAGTTTGGCTTTTTCCACAGCCTAAAGGTTTTCATATTCAAAACAGTCAAGTGTTATTCTGTCCTATGACTAATACTGTGTTTTCACTAACCGCTATTACACACAAACATCACCTCACTCTATCACATGAGAGAATCATGTCATATTGCAAATATTTTAACAAACTGCATAGCAGAAAATGAATAAGCAGTTCTGTATTTACTGATACGGGGGTATTTTTGAACAGTTACAAATGAAATACAAAGATTGGCTGTAAACACCTTGGAACCTCATGCTAAGAGAGCACAGAAAAAGGTAGACAAATAACAAAGGGACTCAGATGGAGTGTGTGCACTGTACTATCCACTGGAATTTGTATTTTGCTTCCCTTACAAGTTTGTTTATTTTTGTACATCTTATGTAGTGTCAATCTTGGGTCTCCACACTGAGTTACTGCATAGCCCAAGAATGCAGGAATCGTGGGTTTTGATAGCAGAAACCTCCCGTTATTTCAGACAGTTTACAGTAGCTTTTGCTGTTACATCCTCTCCTTCTGTTCCCTCAGCAAATAAGCACTTTCAGTGCCCCAGATGATGAGACAAATTTAGACCTGATGAACTGTAGAAATGGTGCAGGTGAGCAGTGTGAGTACACCAGGAGGGCCTGGCTTCTGAGTCCTCGATTGCTGCACTTAGCACAGGACTTCAGAAGGAGGAGGCAGAAGTACCTCTTTCCACCACCTCTGTGGCTTTCAGCCCTGGCAGTCCTAAACGATACCAAGCTGCCTACATCTACCCAAAGTTATTCTTGAGTTGGGAGCAGTTAGCTTATGTGGGGACTATGAGCATGAAACTCTTTCCCAGACAGGGTCTTTATGCTGGGGAAATCCCGTGGTAGCTGGTTGCACTGGCTTTACAGACCCTTGCACCCACAAGCTGACAGGAAGAGAAATAGCTATAGCTAATGGAGAACAGGTTTGCGCTCCCTCCAGGAGAGGTGACAAGATGCCAGACTCCAGCTGTATCCCTCCCAGCTCTGCTTCAGCCTACTGGGCACAAGCCAGAGTAATCCCAGGCTCCAAACCAGCCCCTCTGCCTTTCTGTTGGTTACTGTGTGCCGTATACCTTTATGAAGCCTTCATCTCCTGTAAAGATACCATAGATAAGAAGAACAGAAGAACAACCCGAAAATGGCAGTACCTCAGCAGCTCTTGTCTCAATCTTTATCATGGTGGATGGTTCTGGGAATGTGAAGCTCATACATAGTCACTGCGCCCACAAAATGCTGACATCACATGACTAGCAATAAACCCAGCTCTCATGTTTCTGGAGAGGAGAGCACGCCTCTCCCTGCTTCTTGGTGTGAGGTACGTCATTTGTTTTCTATTCAAATTCACCCTCCTCCCACGGAAGCCTTGCCTTAACCATACTAGCCATTAGAGGATGTTTTTGAGAAAATACATGTTCAAGCAGTAGGAAGAATAATTTCCCATAAGTAGATTTTATTATATATCTAATACCTTTCATCTTGAAATATGAGAACTTTACAAATGCAGTGATTTTATTGAATAAATACTCTTACGCCTAGTGCATAGCATGATTCATAGCAGATTAATAGGGGCAATTAAATGTAAGATTAAATTGCCTAAACCATTTGCCCTACTAAGTTGATAGCAGTGCTGTGAACTGTATCGGTGCCACTAATTCCCAGAGATTTTCCTTTAGAGGCAGGTATTTAATGATTTTGAATATCAAATCCTTGGTATCCCAGACTGGCTAATGCCTGTAATCATGTTAAAACACAGGACTAAGCAACTTGCCGGAGGCAGCTCAGTGAGTCACTGGAAGAGAAAGCAAAACTCCTGACTTGCATTAGCTGCTCAGGCAGACATGGAGCCACTTGCAAAATTATGATGGGGGACCATCCACGCTGCAGACTTCTCAAGTGTCTTGAGTTTCAGGCCATGAGATGCCATGTGTGGGCCCTGTGACAGGCGCACACTCATGTACAGGGTCATATGGTGCCAGGCACGCTGTCTGGGTGCCTCGGGTGTGTGTAACTGAGCTGCAGATGCAGGGCTGAGCGCAAGCCCCAGCTGCAGCATGGGGCTGTCTCCAGGGGCTGTCACATTCTGGCGCTGGCAGCATGTGGCGTGCTGCCCGTGGCATCATGAAGTGCTGGTGAGCTCATGGCTCTGCATTAAAAATATAGCAGGGAAAGGCTCATGGTGAGGAGCCTGGAGTTGAGGGAGTGATCATTATGGTCCACACGTGTGCAGGTAAGGCACCTGCTGTCCCCCCACCTCTGCCCACAGCCTGGGGAGCAAGAGGCCGTGAGCAGTCCAGGGTGGGCAGGGAAGCAGTGAGCTAAGATTTCCTTCGGCAGGGCTGGGAGAAAGGGGCTTTCCTTATTCCTCAATGTACATCTGTATGCAGGATGTGTCCTCAGTCACTCAGCCATTACACCAACTATTTTCCACTCAATGAGAAATAGTTACGCATAGGACAGGGCACACAGAAATAAGACCATACCAAGTTTTCCAGCCTGTCTCTCCAGGACTGAGACCCCAGCCCAGAGCTGGTTTTTGTGCTGTTGGGACTGACCCTTCTACCTCCTCATTCCCCCACCTCATCAACTCCAACATGAAGAATCTAAGGCAGTCTGAGCTCAGCCGAATCCTAGCAAAAGGGTTAAATCTCAGGATTTAAATGCATTAAAAATAATGTTTTTATTGTAGCATAACTTATCAGTAATTCTATATTGTGTGTATTATATATATTGTATCCTTTCATCACTGAATCCTT